>LKNJ01003142.1:0-49116 GCA_002120245.1 Maccullochella peelii | reverse complement strand
TTTAGCATCAGCCAGAGTGAAGGCTGTGGATGAAACTCAGCTTTGCTTCATGTTCCAGCATGATCAGATTAACTGGGAGATGACTCAGCCTTGCATCTGAACACAATATGGATTAGGGAAAGAAAGTTGGAAGGCTGTTTTAGAACTTCACTACAAATGGGAAACATAACTCCAAATATGTTGTAACATGTTACTTTATTTTTGTGTAGAATGTTTTGGTTTTTCATGTATTGTAACTTTTATTATGTGTATAATATCCTCATGACACTAAGGAATATTTATTTTTCATTCAGAAATCTATGCTGTATACATACTGTTGTCTCATGTAGCCTCCCTGAGCATGGCTTTAGAGGCTGTAGGCTGGAAGAACCTGTTGATGCCAATGCCAACGCTGTTGCCAGGCAACTGATCAGATTGACTGATTTAGATTCACTTCAATTCAACCCATTTTCTGTTCCAAAGTTTGAGTGTGAGACTCAGTCAGACACAACAACTCGTTTTAAATAGCTTTGTCTCTCAGAGGAATAACACTGAGACACTGCAGTCAAGCCTGCCTTCACACCTTGTCATAGAAAATGTAGTTTGTGTTGATTAAACGTCCTGTTCCTGTTGTTTCATATATTGTTAAATGTACACCAAAGAACTTGGGCTTTAATTAATTACATTCTGACATCGGGCATGCCTGGCATCCCTTTAAAAATGTAGTGCTTAAGCATTTTATAGAGCATTTGCAAGCAGAAATAATCTCATATTCAAACTGTCAGGACTCCAAATATGCTAATTTGAATATCTCAGTTTTGTTTTTTGATTTCTGTTTCCATGGTAATATTCCAAATGTAAAAGCCATTTTAGTGGAAATGAAGATACACATTACCAGCTCCTGATTCTGACCTTAAACCACCAATATACAACTCCAACTCCAACACCACCACCCTGTCAATGGTGGTAAGCAGGAAGGAAAGAAGGCATTGTGAAGCCACAGACCTGGTAAATAAAAAACCAAAAAAACACTCAAAATCCACATGCCATTTCAAGGTAAACAGCTCATCGACATGAGCAGTAAGCGTTGGCGCAGGTACCCAAATATGTGAGGGGGATGAAGTTGTGAATATCATACGCCTCCTGCTTCCAGGTGAACATTTTCATGCTGTATTTAACATGAGCATACTGTATAGCTCATATCTTTAAAGCTACAGATCACGGATACAAGTGTCTCTGGCGCTTCGATGGTTTTAGCGTCTCATGTGACAGGATTTCAACACATTCAACACACTGTGCTGTCATTATGATTCCAAATTGAATGTATTCAGGCTCATATTTCCTCACCACACGCTTTGGAGCTTTTATGGCGCAGGGTTGTCTCCCACATCACTTTTTCATTTAAAAAACCGATCCATTTTGTGTCACTACATCCGAACGTTACGTTACGGAACGTTGGCTAGCTAACAGCAGCAAAACACGTTTGTCTCAACCTGATGATGTGTGGTTATTGGCTGGTGATATTTTAACGTAACTCGTCATTGAAATTATGCATTTTAATTAGAAGTTTTTCATTCATGTGAATTCTTGAGTACAGTTACAGTTAAATAACTAGCTTTGTAAATTACCAAAAAAATATTTATTTTAATCTCACCATTTGACAGTACCACTGTCTTCGTGGCCCACTAGATGGGGCCCTGAGGCCCACCGGTTGAGAATGTCTGCTTTATACTACATATCTCTAAGCTGAAAATAGTTCAAATAAAAAACTCAAATGCAGTTGATGATTTCTGTTAACCATCCTGATTTTATTACCATAAATTGGTGACATTAATATTAGCTGTTGTAAGAAGGGGGGTGACAGCTGCACAAACAACCATTTCTTTTGGGCTTTCATGTTTATGCACAGAGGGTGTAATTAAAACATTCCAGCAGGGACTTTCTGAGTCAGGTCAGGATAAGACACCACATTAATATGTGGCATCTAATCTTGAATCTGGTTATAGTGGCATCTATTGCGCCACCAGATGTGTTGAAGAAGCAGATAGCAAGCCAGCAAGTCTGTAATAAATAGAGGCAATGATGATGTGGAGCTAGATTCAGCAACTGGCCTTGTCTCTGACCCACTTAGTTGTGTTCTGCTTCTCTCTGCACTGTGGCCTCTAGCCTTAAAACGCAGATAATAAATATTTTCAATGGATTGTATGATTACTTGTACGTGAAAAGGGTCGCTAGTAGTGACAGACCCAAAGAGAATTAACACCCAGGTCAGACAGACAAAGTTAGTGAGTTGCTAGTGAACATAGTGGAGCATTTAGCAGCTAAAGAGTCAGTTATTTTGGTAGAGACCAAAAACAGAGCTAAAAGAGAGTCAAGTGTCGAGCGTCAAGAGATCAGAAACACGACTCCAAATGAACGCTGGACGTGTAAATAGGCAACTGTTTGCTATTGAGTTCGGCATATCAACTTAGAAGGTGATATGTCAGTGTTGTGTTTATAGCTCGATTCTGCTGCCCCCAAGTGGCTATAAAATTAGTTAATGCAGATTTAAAGAAACAGATATATGTGTTATAAATATTTCTCTTCCTGTACAATTTTTTAGCAACATTTGTGTGGATTCATCCTTCAGTAGGGCATGATTCTGTGTGAACAGGCCTCTACAAATGATGATCCTAACCATTACCCCTACCCTCAAAGCAGAGCAGAGCACAAACTCATACAACTGTGGTCATCTTTCCACTCCTCCGGTGTAAATTTTGTGTCATCTCCAAAACCTCAAGCTCGTACAGTAGGTGCCTAAAAAAGATACAGACATCGCCACATCGTTGTGTCGAAAAGTTGTCCAACATAGCAACAGTAAAAAAGGATGGGCGGAGTTTAGGATCAGTTAATTGAATAGAGAGTGCCAGTGTGGTTGTCCAGAGCTACATCATGCTGCTCACACACTTGTTTCACGCAGAAATACATCCCATTACAAAAACTAAAGATGCTACATAGTATTTATTATTTAAATGTAAAAGTGACTGCATATTGTAGCTTTAAATTGCATATTTTCCCCCTACTCCAAATGTCTTTAGCCTGGAGTAGCTTATCCCACGCTCTAATGCCCCTGCCTTATGTGATAGAATGAAGTGGTAATTGGATTTCCATCCTCGCGCTGAAATCCGATAAACTGCCGCCAAAATGCTAATCTCTTATCTACCTGTCCATCACTGTAGAACAGCATGACAAAGCAGAGATGAAGAGCACTGACTCATCTGGAGCACAGCTGCTCTTTGTCACATCGCAGAGCTCATTCAGCGACATGTGGCCTACCTCCTGACTAAGACACAGTTGGTGTGATTTCGTCCAGATGCTGCCTGCCATCTGATGCTGCTTTAGCCTCCCCGTTAAATCAAGGCATTATCCAGACACTGATCTTTCACTTCTCGTCAAACTGGATCGGAGGATTTGCTCTGACAGACTGAGCATTGTTCACCTCTTGGTTTAGCAAATTGCCCGTCACGTGTTTACGCAATTTTATCATTTTCTAAATTGAATTTAAAACGTGCATGTACGCGCTCATTTGCCTCAGTCCTCCTCGAGGGTGATTAACGATTTAGAGATGTTTGCTTTTCCTCAGACAATTTGACGTCTTCGTCTGACAATGCAGATTTATTACCAGATCTGACAAAGCCCCGTTATTCAGCATCAATCCCCAGAGTTGACACAGTGGATCTGGCACCGAGGCATTATGGACCACAAGCATCCATTAGTACCAAATGAAGGGAGGGCCAAACACAATGTCTGACAGCTTGAGCTTTTGAATTTAATTAAATGTGTCACAGGTTTCTGCCTATTTATGGCCTGGATGGAGTAATAGGGACAGGCTATAACTCCTGCAAGCACAGCGAGAACATTTACCTCATTTATCTCTCACTGTGAACGGCGAGCCACATATTTTCAAACGTGAGCAAAAATGCAAAGCTGTAGCTTTACCAAGATGCCAGACTTGTGAAATAAATTGTTCAAGAGAAGATAAGGGGGATATAAAAACACATTTTGCAGTAGAGTACTGCCTGTCAGCTCCTAATAACAATAGTGTAATACAGAAATACAACTTCATTTAGGGATTTAAATTTATTTAAACTAGAACTCTGGAGACAGTATTTGTGGATAAAAAACAACTAGAATCCACAGAGCCACGTCAAACATTTGTGTTCCTTCAAATTGTACCAGAAGGCATGCTCAGGCAATAATAAATGTGAGGTAGAATTTATGGATCCATATTAGATTTGTCTAAGCATTTGCAATGAAATGAACTTCATTTTCTGGTAGCGATTATCAATCTTTGCTGGAGAAGGTACACATTATCTCAGCAGATTCAGGAGAAGAGCGAGCTTTTGTCTCTGATAAAAAATTGACCTGTCCTAAGGCATACAGGCTGGCTGAAAAATGTAGGCTGATGAGGACTGATAACCATTCGTGTCTTGTTTTTTATATTATGCATTGCACTAAGTAGCGTGATTTGATAGTGAAATATGTTGTGCTTTATCTTATGTTGCTGAACATTCCCAACTTTAGTTTTCTTCATATCCAGTGTTTTTTTGTTTTGTTTTTTACCCCTGAAGGCTTGGTGGATTTGTGCTTAGTCGTCCTCCTTTCATGTCCTGAATGTAGTTTAGCCCAGATTTGTTTGACGACCTAAATTTGAAGGTTTTATACTTTACAATTTGCGAAGTTTTGATTTCAAGTTCAAAAAGCTTGTTGATGCCATTTTGTCACGAATAAGACATAAGAACAGAGACGGCAGCTGCAAGGCATCAAAGTACTGATATCGTAGGATTTTTTGATTTGTGCACACTATGTATCACTGTATTGAAACTCAGATAAGATCTAAATTTACACTGAACTATTTGCACATGAAGATGTTCTGTCCTGTATATTTTACTGATGTTTAGTAATATAGAGCAACTGCAACTGCGTCCTGTTTGTGCTTGTTAGCAGAAATAGGAAGGCTGTCATGACTGCAAACAGTAAAGAGATGAATGTACTCTGCCATCACCTTGGAGTACTTTCTGCTCACACCAGCACGCGTAGAGATGTAGTGTGGCCTGTGGCTACCAAGGTAACCTGCTTCTGCTGCAGAGGGCTCTGAAAGGACCTGGCAGGGTTAATTAATTAGACATGAAGTGACAGAAACACTTTCTCTTGTTTATTTAGATAAACTATCAGACTAATTTCCACACGGGACATCTTTGTCTTTTAATATGTGGAGGTTAATTTCTGTGCACTCCAAGGAAGGCAGTAATGAAAGGAAAAGCCATTAGCTGTGCATATGAGAACCAACTCCCTGCCTCTTTTGCAATCCAGATCTCAGAAGTAGATAATGTACAAATCCATGGCAGCAGCCCAACAGAGCATTTTAGCACAATTTAATATTTGATAGGACCCCTTCCTGTAATGGAAACCCTGTGTTTCAGATGCACCTGATGGGGGAAGGCCACAATAGACAGGATGTGGTCAGCACTCTGGATGTCAGCTACAAAAACAAAAGAAAACATACAAACTAACCACAAGTCATCTACTTGAGTCAATACACATTTTTCTGGAGTGTGCTGGTGGGTGAAATTTTGAAACACAAAAAGCAAAGACAGATACCCCATCACTTGAAATCATCACCTAGCTGTTCCCTCCTTAATTTTAACGCTTTATTTATTTAACGAAAGCACCCCGTGGGCATTGTGTAGAGGCCATTCCCGCATCCAATGCATATTAAACAGCCATCATTCAATGCTCAGTGAATTATCACGCCCAATTTGACTTCTGTACGGACGAAGAAGGAGGGATATGACAAACCCATTTAGAAAAACTGAAAACAGACAGCTGCAGGCAAAACACAGCGTCGCAATGATCTAATTACTTTCTTCCGCACATCCTCCACAATTACAGTACAGCTGCCTCCCCAAATCACTGGGTATGTTAATAAGTAAAATATCTCATGCTACAACTCTATTACATGGAAATAAACAGAGAAGTCGCTGGCTGAGCAGGCTGGCTAATAAGTCCTCAGGTGTTTATTACAATTTGTCAGGTATTTAGTTTTGATTATATTATGTTATCATTATATTATTATGTGTTACTGTGTCATGTTCCAGCTAGACAATGTTAAATGTTTGAAGTAAATATGTTCTAAATCTGCAATGAAAACAAATCGATGCCACATCATTAAAAGCCTTAGTTCCAAATAAGTGAAAACCTTAATGCTACAGCATAAAATGATATTTTTGACAATAGTGTGCTTCCAACTGTGTGCATAGAGAAATGCTTTTCCCAGTTTTGTGTGGAAGAATGTGACTGGCCAGCACAGGGACCTGACTTCAACCCCATCCAACAACTACTTTGGACAAAATTGGTGAGATGTGAGCCCAGTGTTATCACCCAACATCAGAGGCCGACTTCATTAATGCTCTTGCGGCTGAATGGGATCAAATCCCTGCAGCCAGGTTCCAAAATCTTATGGAAAGCCTTCCCAGAAGAGTGGAGGCTGTTGTAGCAATGTTTTAAAGCCTATGGTTTTGGAATGAGATGTGGAACAGTCAGATATTGGCGGGGTTTGGTGTCCACATACTTGTGTCGTGTAAAAGTAAGTAAGAGTCTACATTCATGCTAATGGCCCTGTGATGCCGTGCACAGCAGTGCTTTGAGCGAAATGTTAATTTCGGTATGCTAACATGCTCACAATGATAATGCTAACATGATGATGGTAAGCAAGTATAAATTTAACCGTGTTCAGCATCTTAGTTTAGCGTGTTAGCATGCTAACATTTGCTAATTAGCAGAAAGTACAGTACAGTACAGCAGGGGCAGATCACCGAAGTTTTTACAATTCATCCTGAAGGTGACTTGAATGTCTGTACCAAATTCCATGGTGATCATTCCAAAAGTTGTTGAGACATTTCACTAAAAACTACAAATGTCATGGGTGGTGCTCCCCAGAGCCATGTCTCTAACATGGCTAAAAATAAATACATAAACAAATAGAGAAAAAAGACAGAGAGCTGAAAACTCAAGGAGGTGTGCACATAAATTTATACTTTTTAAAGTGTGAGAAATTAAAGCCCCTTAAACCTGGTTTCAAAAATATTTCCCAATAACCCATGACGAAATAGGCAACAATCGAAGTTTAAGTTCAGAATAAAACATCCTGTCATGTTAACGTTTAACGCTCAAAAAACTAGTAATCTGTTTCATCAGGACTGTGTGGGTGTGGTTTGACCAGATTTGATTGACAGTGGCCTTGCAAAATACTGTATGCAAACAGCCTCACAATTGTCATCAGATTTTGATTCAAATATTGCTAAATCTATATCGGTGCATGGATGTTTTTCGACATCACCTTTTTCCAACTGAGCTCCACCCACTTCAAACCAACAAGAAGAGCACAGACAAAAACACAAATACAGTAATCTCTCATGTGAAACAAACAAAACTGTTCAAACATTGGCAGAAAATAGTGTGTTCACAGAAAAACCCCATCACTGATAGTCAAAAGCTGATTGAGAAAGTAGGTTTTCGAGGCTTTTAACATCATCATTAATGCCAGGATATATTGTGGCTCACAAATTCTTTTGTGGCGGTCTTTTCAGCCTCACTGGGCTAGGCTTTTAACGATGCAGGATGACTAAAAATCTATTTTAGGACACATTTGCAGGTTGATGTAGAGCTAAATATCAAATGAGTGAGTAAACTCCAGAGTTTCCTATTGATACTTGTTACATGAGGGCTGAAGGTCTGACCACAAGCAGGAGAGAAATAAAGCACGATGACGACAGCCCGCCGTTATACAAACACCTTGGCGCCTCACTATATCAGCTGTGATGCTCTCATGTACTTGAGTAAGAAAGGCTTGCTTAGCTTGCATGCATAATTGATCGAGTCACTGGGTTAGATGAAAGACGGATATGATGTTGTGCACAATGAGAGGCGGAAGAAAAAAAAAACGTTTCCCTTTGGCCGGGCCCTAATGTGAAAGGAAATGGACTGCCACTTATCGCAGATGCACTGTTATGGATGTCTTGTTTCTCGGGAGAAGCCGCTCTGGCTGTTGCCAAAATGAATGCACAATGGGCAAAAGGTTAAGAGGGAGGATTGATAAATAGGACTGCATATCAAGTCATATGTAGAAGATTTGAGCACTTATTTGATTAAGAAGAGTGCTCACTGGGTGAGGCACCCGCCATGTTGCTGGGTCTTGCATTTGATTTTGTCATTCCTCATTCTGTCCCAGTCTGTCCTGGCTCACTCGACTTTCAAATGCCAAATAAAGGCAAAAGAAGTCTGCGTGCTGTCTTTAAATCCAGTATTTTCTTCTTTTTGCATCTCTGTGGTTTTCTCTACGCTTTGGTAGAAAAAGAAAAACATGGTGACCTTTATCCAAAATATAACCTGTGATGCCTTTTTTAATATTTAATATTGATTATAGCATTTTGATGTCAGACTTTATAGCAACATACATATAAAGCTGTTTTGATTTATGAACATGCACAGAAGCTGACAGTGATGATCCTTGTTTCTATCACTTACATCCATAAATTCCCATTACATTTGATTAGACTATCATCCATAATTTAAGCTTTTTATGGACAAATGTAAGTCTATGGTGCTTCAAATTGCTCACAACTGTAAACTGCCAGCAGACACACACGCTTCTATCTTTCCACCTATGGCATTTTGATTTTGTGATATTGGTCATCTGAGAGAAAGGTAAGCGTTCATACAGTAATGCAGAATGGTTCATCTTTCTCTGCTTTCTCTCCTGAAACTTTCATTCGATGTTTTATTGAAGCTGCTTTATTGCTACTCTATGTAATCTGTTATCTTTTGTTCCCACCAGCTCTACGCAATCTGTCTCTGTAATGCTGCAAAATGGATTGTGGAGGCAAGTTAGACAGACAGCTACTGTTTTTCCCATCCTTTATTTATTTTCTTCCAGAGATGGTTGTGTGTGCATGGCTGTTTTTGTATCATTCATTGGAAACAGTAAATGGAAAATTGTGTTTCAAAATAAATTGCGTTTTTTTGTTGTTCACTACTTCTGACCATAGACTGTATATAAAGATGGATGACGCGTCTCCACTTCCTCCTACTGTACAAAAATTAAGCCAAAATATCCCGGATACAGGTGCTGCCATTTTGTGGTGGTGACTGGTGACCTCATGTGGAGCCGTGGTATCGAGGTCCCGCCCATACACCAACGCAAACCAATCGCGAGCACACTCACAGTTGTCAATAATGACATCACACCCCCTTTTTATAGCATCAAAAAACTAGGGGGCGGGGTTTATGACCTACATTGCAGCCAGCCACTACGGGGCGATCGAGATATTTTGGCTTCACTTTTGGGGAGCTGTCATGTCCTCCATCTTTATATAAAGTCTATGCAGACAGCAGAAATAAAGCTTTTAACACATCTGTGATATATTAGTTAGATAAACTTGTTAGCAGTTGCCTATTTACACATCCAGCAAATACGGAGGAACATTTGCATTCATCTGGAGTTGTGTTTCTGGCCACCTGATTAATATAAGTTCAATATTCACTGTCTCTAATTTTGGTCTCTACCAACAGGAAATACCAGACTCTATATATGTATTCTGATTTTCTGCATTTATACACATTTAAATCAAACTAATTAGGATTGCAGTTATTGTGTTTTCCATAAAAATGGTAGTATAATAAATACAAATTATATGTAAACCTCTGTATGATTAAGGCACTAACCCTACATAAAATCATTTTTATTTTCCTCTTATAGATATCTATCAGAGTATCAGATAATGCTGTATTTGTTGCTCTGTGTTCTGTTACTGTCTTATCTTTGGCTGATGTTCAATTACAGCTTATTTTTAGGAGATTATTAACTATCAATAGAAAGTTGAGTATAGTCTGCAGGTACTCTTTTCAGGGTGCATGAAGCCCCAACGCCAGTAAGGTAGAGCAGCCTGAATGTGGCCTGAGAGGTGAAACCCAGGACCAAAAAAACCCCACCAAGCTAATTACATTGAGCACATGATAATAATAACATTTTTGTCATCTTAGATCTTCTCTAATCTTGACTATGGTGGCTGGACAGTCAGGACACTTTTCAGAAAGACTTTAGTAAGAAAATCAACCTGAAAACTCACTTATTTACATTTTGCCCCAGAAAACCACCAATACTCCTTTGCTGGAATACCTGCCCCAGGTTTGCTGTGTGCCCATTAGTTTAGGTAGGAATACACTGTGTAAGTGTACTAAACATTGAGTTTGTTTCTTTGTTCAGCAGGGACATCACAGTTATCACATACTGAGCTCTCTGACTGGCACGCAAGTGAGTAAAAGTCCTCAGTGGATTTTCCCAATATGAGTTTGCACCAAAGAGAGCATCCAAACAAGCAGATAGGCATATGCATCAGAGGGAGTCGAGCTTCTTTTTTTGCCTATTCACAGTGCTAGGATTTTCACAACAAAAGCCCAAGGCCATCGGTCAGTGGGAATCAGGAAACAATTCTTCTGTGTCCAATAATTTGACACCCACAACTTGTCTTCTAGGGCTCCAACATTGGTGAAGATGACATAGCACATCCCAGTGGTAAATGCACAGACAGCTGTAAGATATATAATCCTATTCTTTTAAATCTTGAATATTCTTTGTAGCACAGCTTTTCCTGCAAAAGCATCAGACAAGTACAAAGGTTAGAAACCATAAATGACATAGTGAAACAGTCTAAAGATGTTATAACCTCAGGGTTATAGACTGTCAAAGCATGATGCTGGTGTTGAGTCTGCGATTACAGCTAGTTGGAATGCCTTAACAGACCTGAGGCCCTGAGTTTTGTTAGCATGTCCAAGTTCAGAGTCTCCGATCTTTAAATGCCTCCAGTCCTCAGACAGAAGTTAAAAATGAAAAGCTGTTTTTCCTCAGTGTAGAAACTCACCACATAAAGTACCCAATGCTGAATGCATCAAATACATTTCATTCCATTTGATGTATTTATTTAAGGACACCGCCTGTGTCCTTAAACATTTCAGTAAATGTGCCAGTGTTAGCCAGCTGCAGACTCATTTTAAACTTCAGTCGTTTGGCTAATGGTTTGAGACAGAAATTGGTTTCAAAACATCTCGCCAAGGAGTGTTTTGGAGCACTCTCAATTACCCCAATTACCTGGTATTAACACGTGCCTTGGTTGACTGGATTGTAACCAGAAAGCACTTAACTAAAAGGCATAAATGCACTCAGGACACATTGAGAATGGAGACTAATCTGAGCGCCCAAACCACCTCCGGAGGTGGTCAGGGACATACTAACAATAAAACTTAAAAGCGCAGTTTCTCTAGCCCGCATAGATCTTTAACAAGCAACTTAAACAAGCTGCTCAGACAGTAACACAGCCTGAAGTGTTTGTCAGGATATTGCTGGATGGAATACAAGAGAGATGGAGGGTATTAACAACAAATGTTAATGAGAGGATATGATGATGTGACACACTGCGGAAGGAATGGTTAATTCCTGGTGTTAACATATCACACATAGTCACAATCCAACTAACAAATTGCACATTCCTAATTCCCCATGCAGCCCCCATCGTTGCCAATTTCCAGCCATCGACCATTGTCCTCTGACTTTCCCGCCTTTCCCCATCACCTGACTGCCACACCCATCTCCTCACCTGCATCTCATGCCCTCATCAGTCACTCACTATATATTCCGGCCCAGAGCGTTTGTTTCTCTGTCAGATTGTCCTAGTTGCTTTTTAAGTCTCTTGCTTTGTGTTTGGGCGGCGGCGATAAACAGAAGTTGCATGTTTCTTTCCCTTGATTTTGGTTCGTGGAAAGAGGGGCTGCAGTAGTCAGCACATACTCATTGACTCTGTATGCAATCGCACCGCCTCTAAAATACGCATCAATATGAAAAATGCACACATAATACTTTTGTCGACTAAAACTGTCAAACAAAATGTGACCTAAGCCAATTTTCTAACTTACATTTTTGTCAAAAGACTAAAACTAAATCAAAATCAGGTAGCAGACTCAACACTGATCAGTACCAAAAAAAGCACTGTGCTTTGATACTCTGCCCTACTCCTAAAATAAACACAATTACTAAAGTGTCTTAATATGTCAGCTTATATATTAAGCTTTTTTGTGAATATTGTGCATCCTATATCAAATGAATTGATTTTATTTACTCATTAACTCTCTCGCCCCTTTCAGTTCTTTCAATTAGACTCCCCTGATTGAACTGAATTTTGTCTAGAGTCCCAAATCATTACTTAGATTTACAGTCTTATTATTAAAAAAAAAATGCTGCTACAAATATCAATAACAAACACTGTAGTCGCAGTATAATTGTCATCACATTATGAAATAAAGGCGTTGGCTCAGATAAAGCATCCGAGATATTTTCAACAAAGTAAAAACAAGACTGACTGAAAGGAAAAAAAACACTAAAAACATTGTCTTGCTCTCAGTGTAAATGATCTCTCCTCTCCTCTCCTCTCATCACTGTAGTAAATCTCACTAACTGTATTGATCTTCCTCTCATCTGGAAATAAGTGGCTGAGCTGAGAGAGCCTCCACCATGTTGTTTTGCTCTCACATCCGTCCGCGTTGTCTGTTTTGCTTCTTACAATTGCAATAATAATATGAATGTGATGGACTGCTCTTGGCCATGTTGGCCCCATTCCCCAATGCATGGACCGTATTATGATTATAGTCCCCCGAGGGCATGTAAAACTATGATCAGCTTTGGCAATATGGAAGTCTATTGATGACAAAAGATTTGAGAGAGTGGAAAATAAATTCTGAACACTACTCAGAATCAATGTTGCAAGTCAACATTTGAGAGCACGCAGCCAAAGATTTGTAAGAGCAGGATCAGATTTGAGTGTGCAATCTTAATCATGCATGTGCTCATTTCTGAATCTGCTCTCTCAGTTTTCTCCAGCTGTTTTGCAGCTTCTGAGATCGCAAGATCATTTCTGACTGGGATACTGCAACAGCACACACCCACATCTGAATGTCAGGGTCATGCCTTTTTCATAGTCAAAGTGCACACAAGGGAAAAAAAATCAGCTTTTGAATGTATTGTAAGGAGTTATTGGCGACCATTCAGGACAACATGTGATTTATTTGATGCCTGTATTTTAATGTGGGTGTGTGGTTCTGCACTGTAGATTGAAGTTCAGCCAAATTCTGGCGATCCAACTGATCCCCTTACCGCCTACTCTATTCATACTGGTGTGTCTGATTCATGGCACACCTCTTCTGAAAATGCTGTCCCTCTGAATGGAGCCACAGCCAGTAATAATTGTATCATTATTATTAGTAGGGTGTGTTTGAACCGTTTTAGCTAGTTGTAGTTCCTTTTTTGAATCATCATGCTCATGCTGGCTCAAATGTAGTTGTACAATCCTATAAGTGACTAAGTACCCATTTTCTTCTCAACCTACACCTGTAATTCACTGACCAGCAGTAAAATATCCTTTCCTGTGGTTCACTGCTCCTATAACCTTTGACTCTTAAGTGTAAGGCATTCAGTGGTTCTTAAAGGCAAGCATCACTCTAAAAGTCAAGCCTGACTGCTAACAACATGCCAGCTGGAGGAGGAAAGTGCTCCTCACAAAAGAGATGTCAGCCCTTAATCACACTGGGCAACGAAAGCAGCCTGTTTTGATGATTCTGTCCAACTGTGGCTTTGCTAATTATTCACATCAAACTGTGGGACATATACGCACCCTCCCCATCATCAGTAAAAGCTGACGAGCATTATCATTGATTCAGAATCCTGTTTCAGCATGCCAGTGCGGATGTTATCCTTTCTGCATCCGCTGCCCGAACAGGTTAGCCACTGGGAGCCAAATCAGGGGGATGTTACAGGAAGTAAGTGGTGATAAAATGAGATCAACACAAAATTCACATCAAAGTCCGACTGCAAATGTTCGTTTGTTTTCCATGAACCCACTATTCACTTTCATGGCTAAAATCATCAGCTTTGGAGAGAAACTGCTTCAGCAGAGTATCTGTTGCACAACCTGCTGTCAGTCCACCTTGAGTCAAGGTGAGTCTACCTTCCCTATGGGCATGTCATCAAAACTAACCACATATCAATAATTCTGCTCGGTTTACAGAATCCCATAAGGCCTCTGCTGTCACACTTCAGCTCTAAAATAAAGTGATGTCTCATGATGCTGTCTTTGTCCTTGTCTTTACTGAGATGGAGGTTTCTCACTCCTCTTGGTGTGGCTTCAATTGTTTAATCAAATACCCCTGAACATTAAAAAGTTGTATTTCTGTTGACAAATTCATCACAAATCTATCTTTTGAACACTCACCACCTGTAGGCCTGAACAGTTTGTAGACTGCAGCTTGGATCCACAACACTTACAATGGATTCCAACAGTGACCCAAAAGTACAACATAAAATCATCAACAGAAACTTCTCAAGCCACTCCTAATTAATTTCTCCCCCGTCGATCCTTGTGTTTAGTATGTTCCAGACACTCTTGTTTCTCCACAACAGAGCTCCATGGTCTCCTCATACCTTTGAAGCTAGAATATTAAGCAATTTATTATCAAAGCAACAACATATTTGAACATAGAGTAATTGCCCCAGTTTATGCCTTTCATGAGCCATTACATTTGAGTCACAGAACTAATCATTCGATTTTCAGAAAAGTATACATCCAGCTATCTTTGGAAAAACCAGAATGTAGTTTATCAACAGTTAACTGGTAGTGGCTTCTTGCTCTTTTTATAAAACAAAAGCAAAGTATTAACGTGGTATTTTGTATGAAAATATAAAAAAAAAAATACCACACCAAAACAACTCATAATACAGTTTTCAATTTTGGTTCACATTGAACAAACTGAGCATGGAGATATGTACTTTCCAGCTAAATGTGTCATGTGTCAGCTAGTTAAATTCCTGGAAAAAGAGGCGCAACTTTGGAAATGTGTTAAAAAAATAATTATTGTGCAGCAGACAGAATGTTTTTCCATCCAGATGTTTAGAAGAGTCTTTGAAGATTCTGAGAATACCTTCAGAATGGTGATCGCCCCATATTTATTTTTCAGAAAATCGCATGCTCAGCTATGTGACTCCAATGTAAAGGTAATACAGGAGAGGCACAAACAGGGGCAAAATGATCAAAAGACAAGATGCTGCAGAAGTGGTTTAAGAAGTTTCTATGGATGTCTTGATGTGCATTGACACTCCGACTACAGCTGCTGTCCTTCATGAAGCACCAAGATATAAACCTTTCAGAACCACCTTTCAAGCCTACAGGTGATGGAATAAGATCATTTTGGTGGAGAATTCTTTTTTAAAAGAGCACTGAAGAACACTGTAGGGTGAATGTCAAACATATTTGGACACTCCACTGTGTTTCCTGATAACATTACTGCATTAGGATATACTGACATTTGAGAATATTACTATACTGTTTTTCTACTAATGCTTCAGTCTGTAGCTGATATGAACCATTCTCAGTCCTCAGACTCGAGCTCCTTCACGAGAGTATTCTCTTCCAAAATGCACCCATAAAAAGCATCCCATATAGTCTCTTACGGAGGACAGCAATCATCCAGCATGCCTTGACTGGATGTTACATTAGTGCGCAAAGGTTGTAGATGGTGCTCGGAGGCTGTGGGGGTTGAAGAGCAGTCCATTGGCTTCATCCATTAGCTTAATGTGTTCTTTTCCACTTAATAGCTCATCCCCTCAATGCCCCAATGACTACTTTGTCATGTGCTCTTCTCTTTTCACATCTTTGTTGTGTTTGGGGAGATTAGACAGAAAATATCACGCTGTATTAGGGAGTTATGCCTCCTCTAACAGCCAGTAATGGGTCGTATTCCCTTTTATCATTCTCTTTCTCGAGGCCCTTAATGTAGTCAGAATTAAAAGATGAAAGATTCCATGGCAGACGAAGATGTCTACAGCCAGCTGTCTCATTGCACCTAGAAAGTGGATATACATATATCTTTTGCAGGTTTAACTTTGTCCTTTTTTATTCTCTTACTGGCACCACAAATATATCTTTCCACACTGAGTGGTTCGATCTTTTCCCCAGACATGGCTAGGCCATCATGAAGAAAATGCAAATGATAAAGAAAATACAGTTCTTATAATTGTGAGTTTAGTGATGGTCATATTTTATCATAATTTTAAAGCTGTTAATTATATTTGTTGCAAGGCTTACACAGAGAAATGTATTATCTGTATGTCCCAAATCTACTGGGACAAAGTAATATGGCCCTGATTCTGCATTCGTTCATGCCAGTGGAAGTGTGTTTACCATCTGACGGCATCCAGTGGACGTGCCACTGCGTTTGCTGGCATCTGCCGCAGCCACAACAGCATATGCCTCACAGCTGTCAGTGCTGCTGAGAGGTCCAGAGCTCACTGCTCCAGGTTTTAGATTATGCAAACAGGCGATGATATGTGAGAATATCCTGCTCACTGTTACTAAAATCTAATTTCACTGCAAAACATGCAATCAAACGTGCACAAATATGTACTATTATGCCAGATAACGTGCTCTGAGAATAAAGTACAGTAATAACACAAAAAGGCAATTTGGTCACAGCTGGAGAAAAACTGTAATACTAACAACCTGGCAGTCAAAACAAATGAGAAGGTTTTCAAATATTCCCAACGGAGGGATCTTAAATGCATTGCTTTTTATGATAACTTCCATTCAAATCTTATTGTAGACTTTGCAGTAATTGGAGGGATAATTATTCAACTGTTGGAATATACTGTATCTGTCCTAACATATAGTAAGTGTACTGTAAGTTAGAATCAACCATAAATGGTTGTGTTTCTATCTAAAACCTGCTTTGATGTTTTTAGCCATGTTAGCAGTGTAGCTCTACAACCTCAACAACTATTGAATTGATTGCCATGACATTTGGTACAGATATCTATGGTGCCCAGAGGATGGATCCTAATGATTTTGGTGATGTCCCGACTTTTCCACCAAGAGGTTTGCATTTGATGTTTTGGCAACTATTGGATGCACTGCCAAGAAGACATGTATGTTCCTCCTCAGGATGAATTGTAATAGTTTTGGTGATCCTGTGACTTTCCATCTAATGACATCATCAGGTCAAATTCCACTTGTCCAATATTTTGATTTACTACATACTTGCAAAATTAATAACATATTCCGTCAGCCTCAGTTGTACATTACGTGGAGTGCTATAATAGCATGCTAAAAAACTGAACTAAGATGGTGAACATGGTAACCATTACACCTGTTTAACATGTAACATTGTCTTTGTGGGCATGTTAGCATGCTGACATTAGCATTTACAGTACAGCCCATAGACTGTATATAAAGATGGACGACGTGTGTCCACTTCCTCCAAACTGTACAAAAATGAAGCCAAAATATCCCGGGTACAGGCGCTGCCATCTTGCGCATTTGGAGCCAGAGTCTGCGCAGTAGTGGTCCGTGGTGGAGCTGCGGTATCAAGATCCCGCCTGTACACCTGCCTGAACCAATCGAGAGCACACTCACAGTTGTCAATAATGACATCACACCCACTTTTTATAGTATCAAATAACTAACTAAAATTAAACTCATCAGAAAAATTAACACTTGAACAAACATCAGCGTGATAAGAACTACCTAAAATGACAGAAACCATCTTTTTCAGTTTGGCCCACGTCCCATCCGCTAACGTGGAGGGGGCGGGGTTTATGACCTATACTGCAGCCAGCCACCAGGGGGCGATTGAGATGTTTTGGCTTCACTCATGGAGAGCTGTCATGTCATCCATCTTTATATACAGTCTATGGTACAGCCTTATAGCCGCTAGAATGGCTGTAGACTCTTAGTCTTGTTAATATCTTCTTTAGATAATGTTTCAATCAAAACTCGAAAAGCCCAGCAAGAGGAAATGCAGCACCTGCGCCCACACACAAAGAGACCGTTCCGCCAGGATAGGCTACACAGTATGTCTGAAAATAATGAGTGTCATTAGCCAGGTTCAGCCTCCCATTACAACCGAGTTGTCCAGGTGGGCAAGAAATGGGCTCCAAATATTTGAGAATCTCTTCAGGGATTTAATTATCAGAAACCTGATGTAAAAGTTTTTCTATCTGCATGACTGAGAGCATTTCAGTTCCGCGAGCCACCTCTGGAAATGCTCAGGGGAGGGAGATTTTTCTTGGCTGAGAATCAAAGATTGTTGTGTAGCTGTAGGCAGATGCATGGTACAATCAGAACAAACCTCCTGTTATGTTAAGCTGGAACATACTGTAGCGAACCCCAGCCAGACAATGGTGAAGCGTACTGATGTTTCAAGAATCCTTTATTTATGTTCAGCCATCTTTTGAACACAAATTTACTTTCCTTTCCTTTTCTTCATAAAACACCGTAAGGGCTACAGAACAGACAAATAACATAAAATGAGCTCTTACAAAACGCCAGCATTACAAACATCATACACATGGGTATTAATCAAAATATTACTGAGATATAACCCATGGTACACTCTTATGAAAAGGTAGAAAGCTAGCATTACCGTGACGTTATAGCTATTCATTTAAACCTTGTTATCAGAAGCTAATGGTAGCATGACTGCTATGATAGCAATACATTCAAAACACTTCCTCACAGTTGAATCAACTAAATCACATATCACTGTACATCATCATAAACAAATCAAATCACACAATACCTTGTTCCTGTTCCAGCTGGGCGCTTAATTATTAACTTAAAGAGCTTTATATTGCCGAGTAATGTCGCCTGACTTTCCTTCTTTCTGTCCTCGAGTCCATTAATTAACTTTCCGTAGCCTCTGGTAGAAGGCGCCAAAATAAAAGCCCCATAACAAAACAAAAGCTTACAGGAAGTGGTTACCTTACAGTAGACCTTCCTAAGAGTCATTTACACATACCACCACCTATTATAATATTATGTTTATTGTGCATGATGCCTGAGATTAAACTTTTTGTTTTTACCAACTCCCCGAGTGCTCTTTGGGTCCATCGGTTTGTCATATCTAAATCAATGATATTATTTTTAAATGGTCGGACATAAAGAGGTCTTTTAAACCTGAGTTTAGAGGAGATCTGGCTGCAGCATGTGCCCCAGGCAGTGGAGAGGCATCTGAAGTGGGCTTTTATGTGAGTTCATGCTGGAGGAAGCCTGGGATCTCAGAAGCCAGGGAGGAAAAAAATATTCCCCCAAGAGAAGAAGATGGGACAGCTGAGCCTAATTTGTCGGATTACCTGGCAGCTGGGGAAAAAGTAACACGCCAAATAACCCAAGAGTTTTGCTGTGTAATTGCTTTCATTTGCAATTCATATTTGTGTGTGTGTGTGTGTGTGTGTGTGTGTGTGTGTGTGTGTGTGTGTGTGTGTGTGGAGTGTAGGGCCATGTATTTCACAGGTGTCGTTGGTTGCAAAAACAAGACTATTTTCCTTTCAGGGCACGTCTCTTCACTTTGTCATGCTGGCAGGCAGAAAACTCCTGAGCTCGACAGACAGTCAGATCAAGCAAATTCAACAACACGCACCTGAATGAGGCAAAAGGCTGTTTTTGCCAAAAGAAGAAAAGCAGCACCAGGGTCATTTTGTACTGGTACAGGCGAGATTCCTTTCATAGTCGTCCAAGGACTGAGTGAACTCTTAAAAACACACAAATACATGTGTACATACATACAAAATAAAAATGTGTATAATAGTTGTAAAATGATCCATTAAAACTGATCTTCAAATTCTGCCAAAAAAAGGTTCTGGACTATTAATATTCATCAGCATGAGTAAGAAACAACGCAGTCACAACCTGGTGTACAGTCAGACATTCTGTGCAATAGTTTATAGTTATCTGCTGTGTAGATTATGATTGTCACTATGAAACATTAAAAAAAGAACAGTCTATAGTATAGGGATAGTTTTAATACACAATCATCAACTAATATCAATGCAAAATGCCTGTTAAACTGGGAGGAAGGATGACAAAATGGACCTGGGCAGGTTGGCACACAGAGAACTCAGCCCACCGTAACACTGCATCTCTCCAACAGCTGGTGCCTGGTTGCTCCTTCCTCACAGTGCTTGTTGTGCTCGGTCACTCCTGTAACTGCTCTCTTCTGGCATGATTGGATGTATTAACGGCACATTGTGCGCTTAGTGGATGCAAACAACGTGGGTTAGATTGTCCTCTTGTATACTAAACTGTGCAATGCATTGCATATGATATGACATTTTGTCCCTGGATGCGCATGCAAAAACCTCTGTAATATCACACTAGTTATTACACCTGATGAACGCTTCCTCTAATGTTATTATATTGATTCATGAAAAATGAAAACAGTCAGCTCCAACATCTTTCATTAATTTAGGAAACTTGTCAGAATCACCCACCATTAAACAACCAGGTTAACTAACTGATTTGGTAGGTATTACAAGAGTTTAATGTTTATCAGCTTTTTCTTTCTTTCTTCCCTCTGTCTCTGTCTGCGTGTCTTAAGGTGTTTTCTCCATTATTGGATAAAATGTAAAACACTAAAAAGCCAGTCAACACTGGCAACAATCTCCTGCTGTATTCAAGCATACACCCCAAAGTCATTCCATACTTTACTGCCACAAGCATCCATACTCTCATACTCTGCATGGAAACACTAGATAGTACCATAGCAAACACTATAGGGAGGCCGGTGTAAAAAAACACCTTAGAAAACAAAGGACCCAGTAGATAATATCAGTGACAATCTACATACAGATAACGTCACATTTCTTCCTCTCACCCCAACATCAAACAGTAAGGGCAGATCTCATGCATGAACAATTTTAAAAGTGGGAAGTCAGTCAGTCAGTGAGGCACATTAAGTCTGATCAGCCCACTCAGTGGTCTGGCATAAAGGGTACTTACGGTTTATCCAGGATAAAGGAGGGCTATAATATAGTCCATTCATACGGTCAGTATTACAATCAATAAGCCTTCATCAATCTGCCTCAAACTCAAGTCATCTAATCTGATCCCTTTCAAGCAACCATGGGTATCATCCAATGCAAGCAGAGTCTAGTGTCAATACATCAGTGATCCCACCATCTGGCTGATTCCAAACTACACTGAGACATTGAGATATTTCATGCAACCAGCATGTTGTTGATCCAAAGTAAAATCACCAAGATGGTCATGTCATTCACCCGCATGACAGGAAGTAAAGTCATGGCTCCTTCTTCCTCATGTAAAATGGCATGTTGTGACTTAACGAGTGAAACGGGACACTGGAACACCAATAACTGAAGGGAACAGTAAATATACAGGAAAAATTGTGGGGTTTTAAAGTCCAGGGTTCGTACAGCTTTTTAAGAGTAAAATTCAAGCACTTTTCAAGCACTTTCAAGGTACCTAAACTAAAAATGTCCAGACTCTCAAAGCCTTTATCATCACATCAAAATTATTACTATAAATTCCAGGAGACAACAAACAAATATGATGAGGGGATCGTTTCATTTAAAATATTAAAAGATTTTTGGTTTATAAGTGATTGTGTCGATGATGAAACACCAGATTATGTTGAAAATCAAGAATTTTTCAAGAAGTATATTTGAATTCAAGCATATTCCAGACAACGACGTTTAAAATTAAGCATTTTCGAAACTGTCAAGACTTTGTACGAACCCTGAAAGTCACTGTGTGTGCAAGAAGAAATGTCAGAAACTCTATCAGATATTAAAGCATTTCTACATGTTTGACCTGTAAATATCACACAACAACATTATGCACACTCAACATCAGCATGTTAGTATTGTCACTGTGAGCATGATAGCATGCTAGATGTTTAGTACTTGAGCTGTGTCTGAAATCACTCATTCACTTTTCCCTATGTAATAGACAGTCAGTAGTTTACTCTATGCTGTAGTAAGCAGTAAAATGAAATTAAATGCGACGCCTTGCATTGTGGGATTGTTAAAAGAAAATAGTGCACATGCTAGGGGAATTTTTGAGGTCACTATATGGAGCATACATTTCACACTCGAACACTGAAATAAAATGGCAGAGGCTAAAAATAGTGCACTATATAATATATAGGGAGTGATTTTAGACACAGCATTTGTCTGGTTTTTTTTCTGTTGCCAGTCCGCCAATCACTAATCTATTCTATCATAGGCTTTTTTTCACAGCAGACATTTTGACTTGTCACAGTAGGAAAAGCCCAGCTTTAACAATGGCTCTGGTCTGTTCAAGTGTCCCAGTAAGCCATGAGCTGACACGCACATTATCAAACTGAAGCAGCTAAATGATATTTAGCCGTCATTCGTGTTATTATTTACACAATGTCTTGTCTCTGTGAAAAAGGCCTATTTTCAGAACCTGCCATTCCCTCCCAGTCCTGCACTAGTCCTCAGTGTACCTGTTACCACCTGTCACCATCACCTGATATCTGCACCTGCTTCCAATCCCCTAATCAATTCCCCAGTGTATATAGCTCTTTGTCTGTTGAAGCTGTGGTCCAGCCCTCTTGTCCTGTTATCCTGCCTCCCTTGGTTTTGAGTCTTTGTCTGATTGTTTATGACCTTTTGGACTTGTTCCCTGATCTGACTGTGTGCCCTGTTGCAGACCTCTACCTTCTTTTATAACCAAGTAAACCATGCCTTTACCTTACGTCGTGCTTTTGAGTCTTCACTCTGTGTTACTGAGCCGTTACACAGGATAGTTCAGGGAAGACTGGGGACTGCACAGTAGATCTAAAACAGCCAGCAAGCTTTGTAATTTCTTGTAACCCTAGCTGTAGCTCAACGCTTGTCCAAATTTAGAAATTTCTGTACGCCCCGAAGGAAGCAAGCAAGCAGCTCAATACTTCTATCTAAGGTGTGAGAAGTCAGGGATATCCTTGGAGCGCTGTGAATCATCCGAGTCGAATACTGGATTCTGTTTTAAGGTGGAAGTGCTTTGATATCACCCAATGAATATTGTCTGATCAGCATGGGTTATTTGTTTGGAGTAGCTCAAGGATACTGAATCTGTTTGACTGATATGGAACATACCTAAGGCACATGAAAACACATTCCTCATAAGCAAGGCAAGATTGGAATTAACTTGGGAAATGTGCAATACCACACTAAATAGAACACAGGGGAGGTGAATGTACTGTATACAGGTTTTTAGTCAGTTTTATAAAACCTACGACTGATGCTAAATGTCAAATGAAGGTAAAAATGAATAATGCAGAAACACAAACCATGTTAAAAACAAATTCTTATAAATGAAAAATAGCCCCCTAAAATGTTGTGTTGCATTGAAAATCATTGTTTTCTGTGCTGAAGAAATTTTTTCAATGTCTATTTACTCTGAGTTCTTACTTAATGACTTGATCTAATTTGACCTGATGCAGTAAACCCAGTCTGTGCATCATGTTGAGATATATATATATATATAGGGGCACCATGTTAGAGCTGCTGGACCTGAGCATGACCCTCAGCAACCTGACCTTTCAACCTTTTTGTCCTCAGGAGGATCAATAGAAAATCACTAGGTCACTTTAATGCCAGCATCTGATCTATCTAGTCTTTCTTCCACTTCAGAGCATCAATGGTGAAGTAAAATTGCCTCAGCGGCTCATTTAGCAGCTATTCAGGAGTTCTATGGAGGATCTTCTCAGCTCTGTGACCTTTTTAAAAAGTAGGGCGAAGACATAAAATAAACTGAGGTCTCCCACAAGCATGGAAACCTTTGCCAGCTTTCAAAAGCAGCAATGAAATCCTCTTTCATATTTGCACAAAAATGTTGGATGAGATCGCTATCTTATCACAGCCAATACTTCTCGTTCACACTTCAAACGCCTACTAGTAATTTCTGCTCCAAGGACTGAAACATAACCACTCGCCCAATCTTAAACCTTTTTGTCTATTGTGTGTCTTTTTTTAAAAATGTTTTTTGTTTTCTTCCTGTTCAAGATGATATCATCATCATCATCATCATCATCATCATCATCCTGGGAAAATCAATTTATACCAAGGCACTGTATACTGTAGCGCACAATGCAGGATCACTATGGACATAATCCTGACTACAAAGATAGAAAAATATACTAGACCTGTAGAAAAAAAAACATGGAAAGACCAGAGAATTGTCTGACCAGAGAGGTGAGAATATGTCAAATTACATACACAGGATGCTGACTTTAACTCTCACAGTGGGAGCTATCTAGCAGAGTCCCCTTGATGCTTGAATGCTAGACGTTTTCACCACTTTGAAGAAGAACCCCTTATTGTTCATTTTCAAGCAGCAGCCAGTGGCTTTGTGTATGTGTGTTTTGGTGCCATCTGGGCAATAGAGCATTAGCCATTTGTTACATCAAATTCACACTGCATTAGCATCTTAACTCCAGTCTTGGCCTCCACAGACTTTTGGGGAAAACTACTAAATGCTACGTTATGTTCACCAGCTAGCCGCTAACTTTGTCTGCTGGTCAGGTAGCATACAGTGTGTTTAGCAGAGCTTTTTCGTTGAAAACAGCTGCCTGCTATGGCTGGATATGGCGTTTGATGAGAGCTGTGAGAGTGAACCAAAACAGTAACATTGCAGACTGAAAAACCAAAACAATTAACTAAAAGATGCTAAAACGCCGGAACTGCAGAATTGGCTGATTGTTCAGCGTGGGTTCATAATTATTAGTGACACATCATTCACATTACTCATTGTGATTTGATCCATTGTTAATGTAAAAATATTGATTAGTGCAGCTTTAATTAACCTTTTAACTCCCACATTCTTCTTCATGGACTTATTTCATTGTTGTTATTATTTAAATCAAATAAGTCAATGATTGTCACTGGACACATTTCTTTTAGAATTTATTATCCTGAGGTTTCTTCCATTACTTGCATATCCATAGCCCAGCTAGACTTGGGCTGGACCAGGATTTATTACTTGTGTGTGTGTGTGTGTGTGTGTGTGTGTGTGTGTGTGTGTAAGAGTGCACTGAGCCATTGCACAGTGTGTGATATTAGGCTATAAAGAGAAACGTGACTTAACTTGACTTCAGTTAATGTCTTTGTCTTTGAGGCACATGTTTATACACACATATCCCACAAATATATTCTTCAGAAAGTTCCTAAAAGGCATTTAGAACTTTGCTTGCAAAGTTGTCACATTTCACAGCATGTAATTACCTGTGTCTCGGAAAAACTAACTGCTAAACTCAGAGCATTCAAGCAACAAATTGTCTCTCTCAGTGGATAAACATATTGGCTTTGATACAGCTCACTGAGGCAGATCTCACCCACAGAAAGGTGCCGCAGTACCGAAACCAACAGAAGTGCACTGGTGTGCAAACACATCGTGTCTTATAGCTCCTCTGTGTATGTCTTTCACTTGTTTATGAGTGCGGTTGCTGTGACCCAGCTGATTTGTCAGGTCCTGGCCTGCCGCTGCAAATCCCTTCAAGCATAAAACTTTCTCTCTTTCTGAACGTCAGGTACCAATTTTGTGCAAGTGAAGGCCATTAACCCTCAACTGGAATATTTTCAGTTTATTTCATGCTCTGTCTCGGTGGGCGCTGTATACACCTGCATTTCAGTGTTTAAGTACAGTATGGCATACATACAGTATGTTTGTACATGTGTTTGTGTGTTTGCCTCTGTGTAAAAGTGTTTGTGTGTGCGTGCGCATGCCTGCTGGTGTGTATTTCCATCCTGCAAAATGTCCATAGATTGGTATGCACAAAGAAGTCTCTTCTGTCCACTAGCTCTTATCTGCAGTTGCGTAAGTTTTCATTGTTGCACATTTTATCCCCTTAATTACAGTAAACATGTACATTTTACATATTATACCTATGGATAATTATGTCACTCATGAGTTGGGGGTGAATTGTCACCAAAAAAAAACCAAAATGACACAAATGTTTGTTACGACATGACGTATTCCTTCTTGAGTCAATCTCTAAAGGACATTTTTGGAAGCCCATGTAGTTTTTAAGCAAGATATCCGAATCAGTCAAGAACCTGGAAAGGTTAGTGAACTATGTTTTTACTTGTGATGTACAAGAGGGAAGCACAGAGTTTTCATCAAGTTTTATTGAATCCAATTAAATTACATTTCATGGATTTCCACCCTTGATTTTATTTTCATAGTTAATGCTATCAGGACAATTTAAATTTTCACTTCTTACTTCAATGTGTGGTGCTATATAAATAAAATTATTTTAACAATAGCACTAGAAGTACTTAGTTGGAAACCTTATAATTACAGTTGATTAAAAAACATGGTAAATCAGTCATTTAAATTAAGGTTAGGGTTAAGGACCTCATTACGTCAGTCATGTTAGTACTGAGTTACACGGGTTTGTGTGTGTGTGTGTGTGTGTTAATCTTGCTGTAGGGATAACACATTATCAGGATAGCAACCTGTTCACATAGCCATATCATGGCTGTATGTCTTGTACAGTCTATAACCTGCTGCCCTCACTGTGTATTTCAAGCTTTATTGTAACGGACCCTTTCAGAAGCACTCAGCCTTTTACTTTGAACATGTTCCTTTTCTAAGTATGTTAGGTATAACAGTATTTATACATTATCCCTGTACACTGAAAATAGACTTAGACAGTTAAACCAATCAGGGTATGACATTTAATTCAGTAAACATCTCTGTGACCAACAACATATCTGGCATTTATGTAAATGTAGAAATAAAACGGTTCTTCTTATCACTATGAGCTCAAGCTAGAAAGAGACTTTACCCATTTACAAACAAATTTCCCTAAGTAAAATGTCTCTTTAAAGGGTTTTATCACAGCAATGTACAATGCATTATTACTCAGGCAGAATACAAATTGATGTGAAAATATTCCCTGGATGGAAGCAGCTGAAGTCAGAGAATTGTTTTCTTTTCATTTCCTTTAACTTAGAATTCAGTTTTTGGTTTTTTTTTGTTGAGAAACTGACACTGCTTCCCTAATCTTGTGCAACTGATAAACAGTCCCAACTGCAAACTTTTTAAAGTGATGATTTACCACCATTGTGTATTCTCTTTCACTCTGGACTCACTCTTACTCTCTCAAAATTGCTTTCAGCTGCTGCTCTGATCGTTGTTTGGCTAAAATCTTTATTGGAAACAAAAAAAAGATCTGAGACATGCAGGTAAACGTGCCTTGGAAGAGAAAATGTGTATTGAAGACAGGGGCTTCTTAAATCCTGCCGATTAATGAACAGATTACTCTGTCTCTGTGATTACATAAGTGCGGAAATGTGTATAGTGTGACGCTCCAATGCAAATAAACAAATATTGCAATTTTATTAGTGTTGTAATCACCCATCCATCCACTATCTCCATCATTATAACTCATGATGTTAAAATATGATAAACAATTATGTCCCTAATCACACAATTCAAACACCCTGCTGACTTCAAACATGTTTATTAATAATCCAATCATTTATGATTTATTTTCAGATGCACATGATGTAATTGTGCAGCATTTCTTCTCTTTCATTAAAACCAAATCAGACAGGCTTTTACGAGACATCAGCCCACCGCTACTATTTGCCTACCTTATAGAAGAGACTGATTTTCTTTTTTAAAGTTCTAATCCTTAAGATTTTCGTGAAATCAAACCATGTTCTTGATACCATTTATCTATTTCATGTAATGTTTATTTGTATAGGGACAGGTATGTAGCATAAACCAATGCCACACACCACAGCATTTATAGCTAATTTGCAATGGTCTGTAGTTTTTCAGCAGTAGCCATTCAAAGTATTTATATTCTGCCTCTATGTGGTAGTTTGCATCGTTCGTGGCAGAGTCGGCCATTCGCTCGCTGGATTTCAATTTCCTTCACCTGCACAAGGGATTCAATGCATGCATGTAATCCAGCGTCGCTGTTTGTAATTTTACCTCGTTGATGCAGCCTCAATGCTTACTGTTGACTCTCTCACAGCCGTGTCACAGCTGTATTAAGTTACTGCTAATGCAAACCCACGGTTTCTGCCTCCATGAAAATAATTTGAGACGAAAACATTAACATCAATCGTGTGTTCCTCTCTTCCCAGAAAAGCAGAGAACTTGCCTGTATCCACAAATCAGTTATGGGAAGCAAATGTGACTGTCTAACATTTCCTACATGTGGCATCAGAAGAAAGCTAATTTAGTTGTGTTCTTCTGAAACCACTTAGGCTGATTCAGTCCTCAAAATCCAGAAATGATTGGCAGGTTGGAAGGAACTAAAGTAAATGTACTTACTTTAGATACTGTTACTTCCATTTTGTAAGACTAAAATGTAGAGGAAAATGCTAGAGGGAGATTTGAAGACAGGGGTGTTAAAGCGATTCTGTGTAACTTTTGCTTAACATTAGCCGCTGTGGCCACACGTGACAATTATGGGATAATGGTGAGTGCTAAAACATAGTGTAACAAGTAGAGAAATGTCAGTGAACTGTAATGTTAGTTACACAATATGTTTTGTTAGTTAGCTAACATTAGCCGCCATAAAATAGCGGTCACAGCAGATCAATATGATTGTAGCAGCAACACCCCTGAGTGTATTGAATTAAGGGTGTGTTTTATTTTTTATGAATTTAACTTTTTGTAAGAGGAAGACGTATTATTTTTTCGTTCAAAAGTTATATAGTCTGACAACTTCAGCTAAATTCGTAAAATAATCCCTTTAGCCACATAAAAATGTCTACCTGTTAGCTTACAGGACAACTCTGAAATTATGGATACACAACAAAAAAGTTACACTTTGGAGATTTCTCCACTTGAATACCTACATTTTACTGGAAATACTTGATTTCTTTTACTTAAGTAACATTTAGAATGTAGGACTAGTACTTGTTATGGTATTTTCTCCTCTCATTCTCTTCTGTACTCGTGTAAAAGCGATACTTTACGTCTATCGATAAGAACTAACTTTTGACTTGGTTGCTGTTAAAGATTCTACGAGAAAACCGGATGAAAGGTAAATCTCACTGTGTGTGTTCCTGGTTAGGAAAAAAACATCAGATTAGAGGCCTTAATCCTCTTTTTATGAAATGGGTTGTTCAATTAACCCCAGCTAACCTGATTGGCATTTTTCAGAGGCCAGGTTTGTGGACTCAAATTTTGCCTTCAAAGATCCAGCAACTGAGCCTTACTTAGTGCCCACAAATTCACTCCGAGTCTGCATCCTATTCATTCTCATCGGAGGAGCTGCAGAAAGTGATGATGGATATCATCAAAACAATTTTATGTCGAGTCCCCTGTGGAAAAGATCGAGCCATTCTCACTGAACTCAGAGCACAAACTTCAGACGGCAGCCAGATGATTTTCCATCCCCCATCGTACAAATTGTTCTGACTTTAATAGTCGATGCAAGC
The DNA here is from genome assembly GCA_002120245.1 of Maccullochella peelii. Taxonomy (NCBI): domain Eukaryota; kingdom Metazoa; phylum Chordata; class Actinopteri; order Centrarchiformes; family Percichthyidae; genus Maccullochella; species Maccullochella peelii. The sequence goes on along the minus strand of LKNJ01003142.1, from coordinate 19,796 downwards.
TGAAATGCAGGGATTGTTGTCCAAAGGGCTGCTCATCTGATAATGATGAGCAATTAGAGAAGTACTGATGCTTTGAATGAAAGCTTGGCAATCTGCTTCACAGTTGTTTCACCTCCAAAATAATAAGAGATCCAAAGCTTCAAACAGCAACCGCTAGTGATGTTTTCCTGGATGTTACTGTGAAGTTTTTATGGCTAGAAACCCTTATTGGTATATCGATAATTATAGATGGTGCCATTCCTAATGCTAATCACATATCCAAACACATTGCACTTGTATGAAAACGCACTCATTTTTTCAATACAATACACCATATCCAGTGAACCGCTGACCTCAGTTTTAACATTTAGTAACAAAACAGTGTAGTAACAGCATATTACAAAGCCTGACAAGTGAAGGCAAAACAAAGAGAAGTGTAGCATCTTATTGTCTGAATACAATTATGGAATTCATGTGGTGAGTAAGGGCATATAAGCAGCTTCTTCCTATTATTGATTGATATTGAATTATTACAGTAGATAGCTCCATTATCACATTTTGCAACAACTGTAACCGTTCATCCAACAGGAAGCTTATGTAGTGGTATAGGCATCAACTTATGTCTTGATTTTCTCCACAATAAAAGCAACGTTTGTTCAAATAACGCAGTTTTATATGGCGGTAACACAGGAGAAGGAAACAGTTTTAAGAGACTTTCTCCAAAATTTTAAAATTTAAAGTTTTTTTGATGCTCTGGCACCCCTTCTAGCACGAATGATAACTGCAAGATGTGAAACATACACTTGTTTAGATATTGATTTTATTGAATTCATACACTGTTTTCAATGAATAATGATAAAAGAAGTTTAAAGAGCAACTTGCAGGTTGGAGGCCCCAGTGAATCAATGTGTAGGAAAGGAAAACATCTATATGTACTACAGTAATATCTAGAGTTGTTTTTGTAAGCATCAAAAAAAACAAATTGGACGTGGCGTCACATAAAGGAGAGCGACCAAGCTAGGTCCAGTTTAACATTAATAAATATGGATGCCTAGTTTTGACACTGAAGAGGTTGTAAATGTATATTCGTACGCATATAAGCCTTATAAATATGAGCCTGCGACGCGTCCAATAGACCAGGAACAGACAAGGATTAGAAGAAATAACAGGCATAGGCAGATTGAGAGAGGAGGGGGGAAAGAGGGAGAGAAATAATCCATTACCGTGTTGAGTCTATACAATTAGAATAAAAGCCTAGTGGGCCATGGTAATAAAGTACATATTGATGCTGAGTGAGCAGCAGGCATCTAAACCCAGAAGTCATTGATTTTATTTTCTTATCAGCAAAGACTTGATCTCATTAAAAAAAAAAGTACATATCCATCCATCCCATTTGGACATGTGAACACTTGACCCCTGCGTGTTTGTCTCCAATGAGATACGACAGAAGTAAAAATAAAAGTTTTCAGGTGCAGCGAGATTTTCACAGCCTCCGTATAGCACAAAACAACAATAGTATATCTGTGGTTGTTGCATCTCATTAGTCCTTGTCTGTGTTTCCTGATTTATTTTGAAATTCTAATCTGTCTTGTCATTTCAGTTCCTGCCCTCCTGTCTCTCCTAGTCCTTAATTGTCCTCACCTGCTCCCCATTACTCACCTGCCCCTGATTCCCTCATCAGTCACTTCCCTACTTATACCGGTCCCCTTGCTTGGTTCTGTGTTGGTTCATACTGGTTGTCATGTGTCTAGTTTTTAATGCTCTTGGTTTTGGACGGTTTCTTTGTGCTTTGGTCTCCTGGACCTGTCAGTTACATGTTGCCTGTCTATCTGCCTGCTTGAGCCTCCCTGTTGTCTGCATTTGCGTCCTTCCCCTGCTGCTTAAACTACGCATCTTAACAGCGGTGGCTAGAAAGACCTGATGATCAGTACCAACAACTCTATTATTTCAGCAGATGTTTTGCTTTCTGGCCAAAAGAAAACTAAATGACAGTTTCATTCTGTATCTCAAAACTGACCAGTATTCTTTTAATGCGAGTATAAAAACAAAACAGGTTTTTAATTTGCAGCTTTTTGATGAGAGAAAATGAGCCACAACAGTGAGAGTGACTCATTTTCTCTCATCAAAAAGCATTGTTTAACATTTACCCCTATGAATCAAAAGCAGATGAATGAAAATGAGCAGCTGAAATAACAATCCATCCCTCATAACTGATTGGGAGGCACGTGACCTCTAATTTGGACCTAAAGTGAAGCTTCTCCTTGCACTTTCTACATGGAAAGATCACGGTGTGCCTTCATCTCAAACGTAAGAAATAGAATTTTGGCTGTTTCTTTTTATAGGCAGGCTGAAGCAACAACAGGAAGTTTCTTGTAATTGTTCTTTGCCTGTTCGGACAAGTGAGAGGTTTGACGACTTACAGATTTGTGGAAATGGAAATGTGGAAAGCCCTGGTGAATATGAAGCGCCATGACTGATGGGCAGTAAAAACTTACTTACCCACCTCCTCCCTCAAGTCTTTGGATCGATAAACAAAATAAAAATAGAAATTGTGAGGCCAAGATGTCATGTAAAAAACATTTTATTACATTTTTTCACAGAATGTAAAATCTCAAATAATCAGCAATTTATATATTAAACATTTGAGAACAGAAAAAAATAAAGTGTCCTGTCATCATACAACCTAGCCAAACCATCGGCAGCCGCTCTACATGACCACTCACTCCCATACAACAGCCTGAGAAATGCAGTCCTATTGCATTGTAGCTAATTCGACCTGAGCTCAACATCCCTTCCATATCATGCATTAGCTAATGAGCTGTAGCGGCTGACTACAGCTGCAGAACAAGTAACAGATCTTACACCGGACACTGACTCAGACGCCCTGCAGAAATAAATTAACCGACAGTGTTTCTGGAGGTCCTGGATTGAACTTAATCACATCGTATACACACACAAAAAAGGCATTACTTGCTAGGCACCTATTCTGGGGGGGAAAAAACGTGTATGAGGCCTAATTAAGACAAAAGTTTAATTTGAGATTAAAAAAACGTATTATTAAAGAAGTTATAAATAGGCATTAGAGTTAGGAATCAGAACCCTGAAAGAAAATATAAGACCACACCAGATTAAGACCCCGAAACTGTTAAAAAACCCAACTAACTGAACAGTAATACTATGTGAATTGGCAGTAACCAGATGCACTGGTTATTTCAACATCTTCAAAACACAAAACATACCAACAAAAGGAAAAGTTCCTCCAGCAGACACTTAGATGACAGACATGCTGCAATGCACTTGGATAGATTTCACCAAACAAAGTAGACCAGCTTGCAAATGGATCATGAAGTAGCTCCAGAAGATTGGGTGGCACGTTGGTCATCCTGCAGCTGAGGAGACTTCGACACCAAACATTCACCTCATTAATTGTGGATCACTGTGGGAAAGGATCAGCTAAACAGCTTCAGTGTAAATTTCACTGTCACTACTTCTTTATTTCTATTTTTTTTTTCATAACATTAAACTGTCAGCCGGTCTGTTGCACAAACATGTCAGCCTCAGTTATGAGAAAAGCCATAGTTTAGTTTAAATGCTGAAGTTGCTAACCAGCTGTGAAAGACATGTAGCTTGTGTAAACTGTTCACTGTGTGTATTTAGTCAAGCTTTTTGACTACTGCACTATGAACCACTTGCAAGACTGTCAGGAAGTTTTCATTCATACTGTGAGTTAGGAAATGGGAGTTTTAGGAGAAACATTCAGAAATTGCTGTTCTCTCTCTAACCGCATACAACTCTGAACCACAAAAAGCCTTCAACCTTATGGTTGAGTATGCTGAGTATGGTGGTTTACAAGCGTATCATCTTATTACTGTAAAAAAATAAAAAAAATAAACAAAGTCCAGATGCTCAGAGTCCAGGATTTGATGTCCCTCTGGTTGAAAAGGAGGCAGGCCTCAGTGTCAGAAATTGCACAACATAGCCCTCAAGAGAGTTACAGTAAGAGGCAACCTCACGTGACATGTTTGTGGGGATCCTCATGCGAGACACCGATGGCATAATGTTTTTATAGAATAACTTTACAGTGACCACCATGTCCATTTCGTCTGTGGCACAGTGAGCTCTGGTGGCCTTCTGTGGTAAAGCACCAGCAGCAGCAGCAGCAGCAGCAGCAGCGCCATCGCTACCTGGATGCATCAGGGACCAGTCTCTTAAACCAGCGGCCCACGGCCACGTCTACTCTCAGCACTAATGTGACCCCGATGAGCAGAGACACGCTGCTCACCAGGAACCCTGAGGCCTCAAACATTAACCTGGAAGGAGAAAACAGAGGACTCTCTAATGCTGGGTGGAACTGATTGTAATTTAAAAATGCTATCATCTCCAACGAGCTGTGTACTAATAGTGGCTGTGCAATACGCCTTCATAACAATACATCTCAACTAGATAATATAACTCTATAGATTACCAATCATAAAATGCAGCTCCAAGATCAAAGACTACTTTTTCCCAAAACATATTTATTAAAAATACTTAATCTGTATTTGTTTCTATGGTTTATAAATCAATGTTTTTTATGTGAGCAACACAAATAGGACACTTTATTAGCAGAAAACTTTCAGATTTTGATGCGACTTAATGGGAAACAACAGTTCATGTTTACAAGTAAATGCAAGCAGATGTAAATATGTATAATCTTCTATACGTCTACAGGAAAGCGGCCCGTCACTAATGAACAGCCCGGATAGAGGAAGTGGCTGGGAGTTACACCGTGTCCATATCCTCCAAAAGCCTTTACTGTTAGTGAGTTTGTGTGAGCTGGAAAATCCATTCAGGCACTTACTTGGGTGCGAAAACCTTCCACACCATTAGGTGTCTCCTGAGGATAGCAGCTGCACAGACTGACGCAAAGAGCTGTGAAGAGATGCACAGATACTGAGTGGAGTGCCGTCATACCGAAACATGTGGAATGGAGGGTATGAACAAAATACATTTTAAAAAAAATAATAAAAGAATACAATAAAAAATTTAACATCACACTAAAAGAGGACTTAATTCCAAGTCATACATTGTTTGGTCAGCAAGCTAAAAATAACAGTTAATTGGTTACAGATGATCAGTTTGCTATTGTATAATTAATGTATAATTTCATGGTCTATGGGCGTACCTGTGCTCCATGAATAAAGAGGTAGCGTGTCGAGAGTTGTAGAAGAGCAGAGCTGAACTGCTGGGGGTTTTCTCTCAGTCTCATTTCCATCACCACGTCCTCTCCCTCTTCCCCACATGCTCGTCCTCCCCTGTTCCCACGCACCTCACACACCAGGGGCCAGAACAGCAGCAAGGGACAACCCACTGAAGACAATGACACACAAATACAAATCAGTGAGTCACAGTTTCATTTCTAGCATTGAGCTGACAAATATATAAATCAGCTGCTTTGTTTGATTTCATTCATTTTTAGATTCATTCTATTTGCTCTGTTTTTATATTTCCCTTGAATAATATCTACTTTTTTGAGTGGGTTTAATTGTTACAACAAAAAAAAGAATCAATAACTAACTTGGTACTAAACTTCAGATCTCTGGCGTAAATCTGTGCTTTACCAACCAAGCTAAACTCGCAGTGATGCAGCAGCCAAGCAGGTTTACTGAGAGTTTATACAGCTGTGCTGCATGACAGTCTGTTGGTTGGTCCTCAAAAACAAACAGAACATGCTGACTTACTGTATGTATTGTAACAAGCTGAATCAACTTCTTTAGCAAATAGAACTCTAATGTTCCCAAATACTTTAAAACACTTTAATTTCCCCTTTACTAGATTTTAAACATTGATTGTACAGTATTTATGACACATTTAAACCCACAATGCCAAGATTTAACCCTTAAACCAAATAAAAAATCCACGATGTCTCGTACATCATTTGATACACGTGTAAAACTGTGAATTCTTAACTCGATATTGACTTTAATTTAAAAATGAATTTTCTCATGATGGTTGTTTTTTTGTTTTTTTAATGAAATTCACAATAACATTTAAACTTTCAATATGTTACCTTTATATAGGCTAAGACTATGATTTTTATTTTGCTATTATTATTATTATTTTGTTGTAAATAACAAACAGGCATTAGCCATGTAGTCAAACAAACAAAGCAGTGTGCCAAGCAAGTTTCCATTCCCTTTCTTGAGGACAGATTTTACAGTGAAAATTGTGTTCAAACGGTTACCAGTACTGTTACCAATACACTTGTAGGTCATCATATTTTTATGTATGTTATTTTTTTTTTTTTATTCTAAATTATTTTAAATATTTTATCTTTTTTCTATTGCTTATTGTATATTCTATAATCTTTTGTCCCAGCTGAATCGTATTACTTTTGCAGATGCAAAGGCCTTATTTCACTAAAGGATCATGATTTTGTAATAGTTATAATCCTGTTAAACTCACTAAACTCTAAACTAAACTAAAAAAAGTCAATTTATTGCTGCTTGTCTGTTAATAACTACCTGCGAACAAGATGTGTGAGGCAAAAGTGTTGAGGGTAACCAGTGAGGCGGGCAGTACGGTGCCTGTGTGTCCATCAGGGAATCCCACAAAGGCAGCGCCCCACTGGATGGAGGGGAAGGTGGGAAGGTGACCTGTGGCATGGAAGAACTGGGTGGCAGCCAGGGACCACAACACTACCGGAGTCCAGGGCACATTAAAGCCACCTGAGGGAAACAATGAGAGGTGGGTAAAATACAGTAAAAAAAAAAAAAATTCTTTTTTTTTTTTTTTTTCTCAGGCAAAAAAAACACACAAAAGAAGATGTGTGATTCTGAGACTCTCACCAGAATATGTATCACTCAGCCCACTGAGGGTAGTGGAGGAAGCGTGAATGTGCAGCAGAGCTCCCATTTCAAGCAGCAGCAGGAGGAAGGACAAAGCCATGCCCTCCGGGTGCAGCAGCAGCAGACCGATTCCCAGCAGGCCACAAAACAGCAGCAAAGGGGCAGAGTAGACAGTCCCCAGTCCGTAGGCCTCCACAGCAGGCCTGCTGTCCACCTCACTGCTTCCGCTCAGCTCTCCGTCGTCCAGGGAACGACGCATGCGCTGGTAGATCTGGGGGATGAGGTGGTGCAGCTCGGCTTGGGGGCTGATGCCGGTGCTCGCTCGGTAGCTGGGCGGAGGTAGAGACGGACCTCTGGATGAAGCTGCAGCCCTGCTCTTCACGAACACGGTGAGAGGATCTAGCCAGATCAGCATCAGCCCAAGTCCCAGGAGGCAGAACGCGGCCCTTGGGAGGGCCAGCTGAGCCAGGCTGATCAGCTCGGCCAGATTCCTAAAGCTGTCCTCTGTGGTGGCGCTAACGGCCCAGTGGAGCCCCAGGCACACAGACAGCAGAGGGAGGATCCAGCGGGCTGTGAACACTGTCCCACCTGAGGAGTTGAGGTTGCCGTAGTGGCGGAGGCAACGTCTCAGCAGATATGTCCACAAGCCCAGGGAACAGACAGAGAGGACGTAGTGGAGGTTCTTCAGCTGGTTGTCCTGCAACCGGGAAAGAGGAGAAAGGAAGGGGGATGGCTGGCAGGAGCCCTGCTCTTCCCGACAGCCGTGGAAGGACAGGGAGAGGTACAGGCTGCCAACAAGAAGTCCTAAGCAGGCTAGGAGGGTGCTGCTTTCCTTCCTCACAGTCGTTGGGGACAAGGCTGCAGAAGGCAGGAGCCCTGCAGGCTTCAGAGGGTCATGGCTGGGGGGTATGAGCAGGCCATCCCAGTTGAGATGGATGGGAATATAGAGAGCCAGGGAGAACACCAGAAAGGTCACTGCACGGCCTTCAGCGATCACGTAGCTATCTGAGAGCAGGGAGGCGCAGCGGAGGAGCGGCACCAAGAGAGGGGGGGCGAGGAGGTGGCGTGGGGTCAGCCAACTGGCACACTTTGGAGCTTTAGAGCCGTTCTTTGCCACGGTGGTGGTTCTGGATCGACAAGCTCTCCAGAGAAAGAGGAGCTCAGAGCTGAGGGCAGCAGCTGCTACGCACCACGCTACCTCGATGTAACCGTGTGTGAGCAGCTGACCGGCAGCCACACAGACCCCCACTGTCAGTGCCACGACAACCAGGGCCTTCAGTCTGGGACCATTCTCCCTGATCAGCGCAAGGGACAGCTCAGACAGGACGAAGCACATCAAGCACGCAAACGCCAGGATGGCTAAACCTGCTGCCATCTTGAGTGGATTGAATCGAGCCCAGGTGGCTCGGCAGGTGTCTCTGACAGAGGTGAGGTAGGCCTGCAGGGAAGCGGCCAGCTGTGGGGAGGGCAACCGACCCTCTCTAACCACGGTGAGGTACTCAGAGGACAGGCGGGAGAATTCATCCTTCAGCTGAGAGAGGCTCACTGGTGGGATGTCTTTGGCCATGCCAGAATAAGTCTCCAGGAAACGGTTGACCTTCAGAAACACATTGATCAAATTAAATACACAGAATAAATAAATAAATCACACAACTACTGAACGTGCTCCAGGAAAGTCTGAAGCCTTTTCTGTGTGGAGACATCTAAAAAACTGTGCTTGATGGCTCCTGACTGAGCAGAGTACCTGTTTTGCATTGATCCACAGTGCCTCCACCTGGCTGAGACCTCCAACTGCGCCCTCTGTCTGCCCATGAGGAGGGAATAAAGGCAAGAGAACCTGCCCCACACTGCTGTATGGGATGGGTACTCCCAGCAGCAGAGCCAGGGTGGGCACCAGGTCCGTCTGGGGCACCACATCCGGATCACTCTACAAAAAATAAAAAGCCTGCTGTGTTAGATTACTACTCCATTTATCTGGGATTTAAAGGGCGGCTCTGACATTTTCAGAAGCTCCTCTGTGTGACGAGGAAATTTAAAGTGAGACTATGTATCTTTTGAAAGCAGAAATAACTCAATCTTTAACTTTTCATTTATAAGAGGAATTCATAATCAATAAAACTCACTCTTCCTCATTTCATTACACTCAAGACTTTTGCCACTTCAGCCTTACTTGGTCTGGTATGACCAGTAGCTCATGGTGGCTAACGTTAGCAAACTTTAGATAGATGCTGTCTAATAGATATGTTCACTGACTTTGTCACCTTATTTTTTTTTTAAACTTGTGCTACATTTAGCATGGCACAGATAAATGCTGCATTCACATGCTCCTTGGATGGTCCCATTTCCCATGTTGGGAAGTTGTTTTTCTGACTTGTGTGTTCATGAGCTTTTAAGTAATAATGTGGAAACAACATGGCTACAAAGAAGATGTTTGAACGTAACATTCTGTTGCACCAGTACATTCCCTAAAACCACTAAAATATTGCTTTACCTGACTTGTTATCAGGGTTAATGCTAATACCTTTTCTAACTAATCTAGTTTCATAAAATTCATAAAACCTGCGCTTTTCAAGACTGTGTGGTCATTGAGGGTCTTAAATCTTAATCAAGCCTTAATTAAGACTTTGCAGACCTGTTTATAAACCCTTTATTTCTTAACTGTCAGTATTTTATTTTATTCACTTAAATAGTGGGCCAGAACTATAATTTAAGTTATTGTTGTTATTATTTACACGATTTCTATTGTTTTTATATTTGATATAAGCTAATAAAGATAATATAAAGCTTGTAGAAAGCTGTCTTAAATACTGTAGGTTACATTTACATTCATTCATTCATTTGGCTTTTGTCCAAAGCGACGTACAAATGAAGTACAATCCAAATCAAGGCAGGTTCTTGTACAGGATAATCATTCATCTAAAATATGTCCTCATGAAAAAATGGCAAGTTAGACTAACGCTGCAGATCTGTGTTCTACATGAACACTGAAAGAAATAGACTAAAAAGATATTTTACATTTGTCTTTACCCGTCTTCTCCAAAACATCTTTCCCTCAAGCCTCTCTTCAGTACAGCAGCTTAGTTCAAAATGCACAAAGCGCCTTTCTGCAGACTGAATAGTTGGTTAGGAATTCATCCTACTGAGTTCTTGACCACAAAATAAAATGTTCTTTTGCATGACCGTATTAATCATCTCATGTTAACGCTGACTGAAAAAGGCGGTTACTCTACCTGGGAAGGTGGTCGGGGGAACAGAGGAGAAGGACTGTAGAGGAAGATGGCAGCATCGGTCTCCTTCTGACTTTCTCCGCCGTGATCTCCGGTATCTGTCATGCCGTGATCTCCCATCACCACCAAGAGGGTGTCATTCTGCAGACGGTCAATCACAGACCTGGAGGGAAAGGATCAATATGGTCAAAGGGGGTTCAAGGAGAGATTAATTAGGAATCCTGCTATTAAACTGAAAATGGTGACTTCGTTCACTGTTTAACTTGTTAAAAAAACAAACTAAAAGTACGATATCAGTGTTACTAAGTGACATGACATATCTACAGCACTACAGCTGGGGGATGCTGTGAAACAGGCTCGTAGCAGCTGCACTGTTGTCTGACCTGATGACTCCATCCATCTGGGTGAGCTTGTCGGCCATGGCCGGGTGGTCGGGACCAAACCTGTGACCGCAGTGATCCACTCCGAGGAAATGAGCGACCAGGACATCCCAATCGTCCCCCACCACTGTCAAAACCAACAACAAGTGACAGACGGAGACATGTGAAGCGCAAGGACAATACAGGAAGAGCACACAAGTACAGGATACAGTTCACTTCTACTTTGCATACCATTAACGATATGTCAATTGCTTATGGTCTTGCATAGCTCACCAGTAAAAGTACTGTTCTGCCAGGAGTCAGAAGTTTCTTTCTCACTGCAGCCAGCACAAAATGCATGTTAAAATGTAAACTCTCATGGCACAATAAAACCATGTTCAGTAAAAAAATACACACTGGTTGTGTAGAGGTGCTGGAGGATCCCATTGTCCACGGTGTGTAGATCCTTGACATTGAAAGAAGGGAAGGGCAGAGAGCGGTGGAACTTCTTAGGAAACAGACTCTCCCATGTGTCGTCGCCCATGAACACCACTCGTTTGCCTGTGAGGGGATACACCAAATCAGACAACACTATTAGTTTATTCCAATGCATTTTTCAAGTTTTTAAACTGGACTTGAAGATTTTGGGGGTGTGATTAACAGAAAAATACATGTCTCAATTGTTGAGTGTCTTTAGGATCAAATAACATAATCATTGATCCCACAGGCTTCCAGGAATTGAGCGAAACTGAGAAAGTACCCACAGACTCAGACTGAAACCCCTGCTCTAGATGAATATAGTAACATAAAATGTGAGACAACAGTGGACCAGCATCGACATCTCAAAACACCCCTTGTTCCGGCTTTTCCAGCCTGGACTCCAAACTCTGAATATTATGAAGTTCAATGTCTTCTTTTAAGTTTTTCTTGTTCAATATTGTGTTATGTCAGACTTTTACAATATATTAATAATATACTGGCACCATTGTCATTATAGATTATCTGATGATAGTGTAGCAGAGGTGTATTCTTCCTTTCTTACACATATTTTAAACCCTGGACTGCTCTGCGCTCTGGCAGTTCAGCTAAAATCCCAAAACTATAGTTGTATACAGTACAGTTGCTGTTTATAGTCTATACAGTAGCTGCTCTGACCACACCCCAATCCGTGATGTCACGGTTGACGTTCTTGCCTTCAGCTGCTGGAAATACCTGTCCTGATGTCATTCACTGTGGTGTGGCTAGACCTTCAAAATGCTGGAAACTTTTAACCTATAGACAGCAATGCAGCAGCAGCAGTGTTCTACCCTTCACCTCAGCTGTCTATTATAATAATAATAATAATAATAATAATGGTGATATAATAATAATAATAATAATAATAATAATAATAATCTTTATTTATATAGTAGTTGTAACTACGTACCCACTTGCCCAAACTGGTGGATGAGGTTGTCCTCCAAGATGGCACTGGATGCAAAGTTATTACCTACATCCACAAAGGTAGGCAAGGAGCCAGTGGTGAAGCCCTTGATCCTCTGCATGGTGGTCGTGGGCGGGTCAGCACGAAAGGGGTACAGGCGGCTGTGGGAAGGCCTGAATGAGACAGTCTCCTCCAGCACGGGCAGCTTGTTCTCGTAGGGCCGGGGCGCCGTGTTGTTGGGGTCAAACCGGGCGAAGTCAATCTTGAGTGCGTCGATGATGAGGAGGACGACCCTGCGGAACCGCGGCTGGGCGCGGCAGAAGTCCACTGGCTCCTCTCCGGGTTGCAGCACGTCTCCGCAGGTGCTGGTCCTGTTCACTTCCAGCCTCACCAGCAGGAATCCCCCCACAAACAGGTAGATGCCCACAAAGTACACCGCGAACATCCAAACGAGCAGGGACAGCACTGGGAGCCCCTTCATCCTACACACACGGGTCACAGACAGCAGGACAGTTAAAATCCAGACACACTTGTTTCACACCAAGGTAAAAAAAAAGAAAAGTAAAAGCTGTCTGGGCTACACCTGCAACACGAGATGCTAATACTAGTAACGAGTAACTTGACAGAAACCTCAAGTTCCACTTAAACCAATAAACACGGCACACGGTGAGACGTGACAGGTAATAATAATTAGCTAACGTTCAGAGAAGAGGCAGTTAACGTTAGTAAGTTAACGCTGTTAGCCGCGGCTAGCTCGCCTCGCTCTTGTCACTGACCTTGTAGCAGTGGGTTTCCGTCCTCTCTCGACCGGAGGGCGGACGTGAGTGTGTGCGTTAACAACACTGGCACATGTGTCTCAGGTAAACAGAGAACGACGCGACGCCACCTTCATTGGGGCACCGGTGCAATGAGAGTTGATGGCCGGTGACAGCTAGGAACTCCAGCGTGCATGCAGCCCGGCGGAAATATAGGGCGGACGTTTTTCTATGCAACACCCAATACACTTCTTTTTGTGCCCTGATCTTTGACTTTCAGGCACACGTTGGTCTCAACCGAATAACCGAGACACGATATAAGAATAAAAACCTAGCAATCCTCTTAAATTATCGGAACCAAATCTTATTAAACTGGTTTAAAATCCAATAAAATACAATGTAACAAAACTGCATGCCTCGAGCTGTTCGTGTTGTGTCCATACCGTCTGTAAAGCAAGACAGAGGGCTTAAACACTCACGACCACAGAGAGGCGGGAGGAGGCAAAAAAGCGGAAATATTGTGAAAAAAATCTACAGCATATCTAAAAAAAAAACCCACACAAATCTTGAAATATATTTATTGACACATAGACCAAGTTAACCAACTTATTTTTATTTGACATTGCTTGGGGAGGCCAACTTTAATATCCTTTTTCCAAATCATACCGTTAGTGTTTCTTCATCAGCAGTGAAGGTTTTCCTAACATTGCATTTGAATTCTCTTTCTTCTTCTAACATAATTGCTTATTATGTATAAGTGCTTCACAGCATCCCATTCCACCATGTCATAAACCTACTGAAGTCTCTACTCCATGAGTCTCAAATGACACATACATATGTACCAATTGCATTTTTACATTATTTTTCATAAACCTGTAAGCATCAGTGAAGTCTATGAAATTGCAAACTTGCTGTCTTTGCAGAGAACCATGACATGTAATAAATATATCCCATAAGAGGTGAATACAAATATGAAGAGGAAAGGAACATTTGTTCCTAGGGCTGACTTTGCATACTAGCTAGTTATCGAGAGGAAATCATTTCTGAATAACTTTAAAACAGTACACCTTCTCAAGACTATTTCTAAAGCAAATACTTGATTGAGTTTTTCAGGGACATAATGTTTTAATCTAACATGGGCCAAATTGTTAATTAACTCCACTTTGGGAAACTTTCCACCATTCTGAAGCATCCAGCCAGACAGCCACTCGAAGTTGCTGGTCCCAACGACGCTGAAGACAGTTGATGAATTGTCACTGATGTCTGTAAACAAGCCGTATCAAAGCCGATGGCTCACCTGAGCTAACTGTGATTATCACATTATTACTAATGAACCCACAGAACCTGAAAACAGTTATTTGGGCCAGCACTGGAAAACAGGTTGCACAAGGAGAAAACAAAGTATGTTTCACTTAAATTTTGAAATAGAGCGGTCAAATTCCAAACCTTTACATCCAATTCTATTAGGATTTATGCAATAATACATACCTCAGTAGATCTGATGCATCAAAATTGCTAACAAATCCCAAATCCTGTCGTCAGTTTCTCCATTTTGTCAGCCTGCCAAAGTCACTGGTATGAGTATATTTGGCTGAAGGCTGGTGTTGATTTCCCCAATCTGACAATAACTGAACATAAACAATAGTCAGCGAAAGTCTTACAAAAAGATGTGTTTTTTCCAGGACTCCCAAGGAAAAACATCCCAGAAGTTTATAAAGTTTTTCCTTCTGTCCTGCCAGTAGAAGGTTATGTGAACTCTGCTCACACAGCGATGCCTTGAGCCCCGATAACTGAAACATAAACTGCTTCTCCTGGTTCTGTGTCATTTTACTGCTTCTGAGTTCATTCACCGAGTCCTCTGCTATTGAGATGATGCCGATTGGTTGGCGAGCTCTTCGCTCTTCTCCTCCGCCGCTTCTGGTGCTACTTTTGGGCTTGTCTTTGCCAATGTGCCGTAAATGGTCATAGCCTGTGAGCGCAGGGAAACAGGGTGAGAACCATAACTTTGATTTGGTCATGACTGAAGACAACAAAAGCAATAAAGATACTTTAATCTGGTGAATATTAGCATATTCAAGGAAAATTTATAAAAGTGACCCGCTCTGAACGTGAATACAAATGATGATGCACATATACATACCTGTGTGACCATTCCGCTAATGTCACCAGTATTGGAGGGCAGGAGGATGGTGTTGGACTCTTTGGCGAGGTTGGAGAAAGCAGACACATACTGCTCGGCCACACTTAGCGAGGCCGCTGCATTTCCATTCTGTACAAACAAAATGAAGTGAAAAGTCTCAAATTAACTTTCATAAATAAGGCTGTGATCATGGTTAACTCTTTAAAAAACAAAACTGCTACTCCACCTGCTCAGTCAGAGCCTCTGACAGCATATGGATAGCCTTAGATTTCGCCTCTGCTATGGCTAAGACCGCTTGGGCCTCACCTGGAAAGAACACAGTAATCGATTATAACTTGTGGAAGTATTTTTAGCCCTACAACCTCAACTTAAAACAGAACTGAGCATAACTGCATAAAAGCTACGGAGATAAAAGAGCTAAACCGGATCTCTAAGTGCACCCACCAGCCGCTTTATTGATCTGCTCTGCTTTTTCACCCTCCGAGGCCAGAATCTGAGCTTGCTTACGACCCTCGGCGACATTAATGGCCGCTTCCCTCGTGCCTTCGGACTCCAGCACTGTCGCTCTCTTCTTGCGTTCAGCCTCCACCTACGCAGAGAAACAAAAACACGCATGTCAAAACCTTTTCTGTGATTAAGATGTCTCTCAAGCTTGCCCAGAGTCTCTAGTGACTTGTCTTGTTACTGCAGTTAAAACATGACTGTCTGTGCAAAAACTAAATGTTTCTGCCAGACTCGAGGATTTTGAAAACTGCATTTGTTGCTGAAGACATATGTGTTTAAAACCCCTTAACTGCACCGATTTACTGACATTAGTGAAAACTCAGTTAGCACGAATGAAAAAGGACGACCTTCTTAGTTGTCTGCAGTTTCAAGATAGATAGATGATAGATCGATAGATAGATAGATAGATACTTTATTGATCCCCCAGGGGGGAAATTTCTTAACCAGCAATGTATTCATTCTATTCGCCCCACCTGCATCTGCATGGACTCTTTGACACGAGGTGGAACATGTATATCTTTGATTTCATAACGGAGGCAACGGATTCCCCACTCGTCCGAAGCTTGGTTGATGGAGTGGACGATGTTGGAATTGAGGGACTCCCTTTCCTTAAAAATAAAAAACAAATAAAACAAAAATGTAAACATTATAAGTTCTTACGGCACCTTTAATTACAAGCCTACAGAACTATGTGAGACACAGTCAGTTTGTCATTACCCTGAACACTTTGTCCAGTGTGAGTTTGCCCAGCTCCGAACGCATGGTGGTCTGTGCCAACTGTGTAACGGCATATTCTGGGTCCTCGACACCGTAACTGGCCTGGGAACAAACGCAACTGGTCAAATTTTGGTCACTTTGATCAGAGTGCAACGACACAAAGGAGCAGACAATCATTCCAGGATTTGAAGCAGTTCAACAGCATACCTTAAAAGGGTCTAGGATCCTTAAGTAAAGCACTCCATCAATCTGTAGTGTTACATTATCTGTAAAAACAAGGTACACTCATTGTAAATGTCTATTAAATTATGTCACACAAGCTATATTATTCATCAAGAATTTGATACTTCATTGACTTCTTACCTAGAGATACTGCAGACTGCTCTGGGACATCAATGACAATCTCTTTGAGACTTTGCACATAGCGAATTCGGTCGAGTATGGGTATGAGAAAGTTTAAACCCTGAAAGAGATTTTTTTTTTTTTTTTTTTAAAAAGGGTTATTGAGCTTTTGATATTCCCCCCCCCTCGTGATATTTGACACTTGGCGCTTTTGATCAGGAATCTTCTGAAAATAATACCGGCTCTAAGATCCGGTGGAAGCGGCCCATTCTCTCCACCACCCAGGCTTCCTGTTGGGGCACAAACAGG
This sequence comes from Maccullochella peelii, assembly GCA_002120245.1. Taxonomy (NCBI): domain Eukaryota; kingdom Metazoa; phylum Chordata; class Actinopteri; order Centrarchiformes; family Percichthyidae; genus Maccullochella; species Maccullochella peelii. The sequence goes on along the minus strand of LKNJ01003142.1, from coordinate 3,214 downwards.
ATCACGGTGTTCATGGGCAGGCTGGATGCCCATCGCTGCTGGGCTGGTGTAACCCACAACCTCGGCGCGGCCCGCTGGGTTTGCTACAGAGACACACGGTTATGTCATCAGATTTGTAGAAGATCAGCTTGATGAATGAATTTCATATCTTAATCTTGGCCAGTCAGGAAACCCAAATAATAAATAGATTGAATGTACAATGAAGAAAAGCAGCAAATTCTCACACTGGAGAAGCTGGAAACAGCAGATATTTAGCATTTTTGCTTGTAACCACTCCAACTCTAAAACAAATAACACACAACCTAAAATTAAGGTTGAAATACAAAATCTAACAACCTATAGTTTAAACTACTGCTCTGAGGGGTATAAACTACAAAAAACAATTGACTTTCACAAATAGTAATTCAGAACCACTTTCATATTCGTTGATGTACAGGCTTCGACATTAACCATGGCCCTATGGCCCATGGTCACAAAAAGTTGCTTTGTGGCCACCAACTACTCCATGTAGGTGGCCCCCTGTGGCCACCAACTACTCCATGTAGGTGGCCCCCTGTGGCCACCACGTTTCATCCCTGTACTGCGAGCCTTCGCCACAGCAACGTTACATTTCCACAAACGTCCCTATTCCTTCACACCTTTTAGTTCAACAGACTGTGAGAGAATATATGTACCATATGTTTAAAAAGAACTGGAGTTTTCAATTTAAATTAATGATTACAAAAATATATTTTCATTCTGTTAATGTCTTTTCATTTATTGAAGAGTCACACTTAAGGAAGGCTGTGTTAGGTTGCATTAAATTGCCTTTTCTGGATTGTTTTTACATAACAAAAAAAATTTAGGGGGCCAGTGCTTAAGAATATTAGCGTCTATCCCTGATGTATGTCAAATATTTTGCTTCTGCTCACTTGATATATTGTAATGTTACTTATTTTCAGTCAAGCTATTATTTAAAATACAGTTTGTATGTATCCTGCATATATTATGTGTAGAGGTAAACTGTGTAAAGGTTTAGCATAGCCTACTAGTACACTTTCTACCCAGAATGAATGGTTAGCATGTCAGTCAGTGGTCAGCTAAAAAAGGTGCCTCTCTTATGAACTTAGTACGGACTCAATGATACTTCTACCGGGATGAAGAGTGACATTTCGTGGATTCTTAACACACTGAATGACACCCACAACGGCTGAGGAACCGTCAGCAGGTTTGCACGAGGTGACAAGCGGGATATGATTGGAACGCCTTCGGTTACCTGCAGAAGGGCCCCGCCGGTCCGACACAGCGTCCGTAACATCATTCAAAGCCAGTAAAGTGATTGTATAAAGAAGGTTCAGCTTCGTAAACTGGACTCTAACTCAACTCCGTACTCATGTGTATGACCCTTGCCGATCAGGAAATTAAAGTTACATCATTGGTGCGACGGTGAAAAAACTCCGCCACTGCGGGCTACAAGGACCGAACGGACTGTGTTCCGCTAGTACAATAATGGTATCAACAACAACAACAACAACAACAACTACTACTACTACTACTACTACTATCAATAATAATAATAATATTAATAATACACAAATTGCCTTTCATTTTTAGCCAGGAGAGGTCAACATAGAGAATAAAAATTAAATGCACAGCCACATTTATATGTTAGGTCAAACCTTTAAAAGCCCCATATTATATGAGAAGGGTAAGCAGTAAAATAGTCTGAAGGAGAAAATGATCATTTGTGTAAAAGTGGCATAGTATTTACTAGAAATAGCCTGCAGACCTCACAAACTCAGCTTGTAAAGACAACAAACATCATATAGTAATTAGCCTATGTGAATCTTCTGCACCTATGTAGCTTTGAAATACCCTCTGTTATTCAAGTTTTTGTTTTTTATTCATGCCTTCCATTAAATGGTTCAATAAATGCTTCAGGACCCAATGTAATGACTCACTAAACACACAGGGTGGTGCTGTTGGTTTTGTTTTAGCTATTCTGTAGCTGTACAGCGTAGCTCCCTGGAAAAAAAGACCATACTCAGATTTACTAAACTCTAACTTATTGTTTTTTGGGGGGTCCTTGGTTTATGTCTTGGCTGTTCAAAAGACACTTTTGAATGGGGCGCATAGGTTTGTTCAGTAGGTGCACAGGAAAAACCCACTGGGACAGAGTTCAAATGTTGTGGTAAGGACCAAGTAGATCGTGGACAGCTAGGGATCAGGCTATACACCGATCAGCCATAACATTGTGACCACTGACAGGTGAAGTGAAGAACATTGATTATCTCATTAAAATGGCACCTGTCAGCGGGTGGGATATATTAGGCAGCATGTGAACATTTTGTCCTCGAAGTTGATGTGTTGGAAGCAGGAAAAATGGGCAAGCGTAAGGATGTGAACGACTTTGACATGGGCCACATTGTGATGGCTAGACGACTGGGTCAGAGCATCTCCAAAACTGCAGCTCTTGTGGGGTGTTCCCAGTCTGCACTGGTAGTACCTACCAAAAGTGGTCCAAAGAAGGAAAACCAGTGAACCGGTGTTATGCCGTTTTCCCTCTCCCCGGCAGAATTCTGCTCCCCTTCACGTGAACGCGCATTCGCTTGTTCTCAGTGATGCTTCTTTTCATTTAGTTCGATCTGCCTCTTAGTTTTACATCTGCGCTCTTCCTTCCGACAAAATTAGTTTTTATACACTTTCTACCACTCAACAAAGACCAGAACATCGCAAGAGGAGCAACTTATCACAAAAAAGCGATCCTATATTTAAGGTTTTAGGTTTTAAGATGAACACATCGCAATGCTAACATCAGAATTGCATTAGTGATAGACAACCCATAATGTACGCCATAACATCCACGATAACAAACTACGAGAGCACTTAGAATGCTTAATAGTTTACATGTAATACATTTATGTAGGCCTATTATATTATTTATACTGCCAAAATTCAGCCCCCCTACCCCTATCTATTGATTGCAAAGTCTGAGACACTTCAAATTTATTGAGGTTAAATCTTTGGGCTACTGTATGGTAGCCTACCCTAGAAAGCACATGCTTGTAGTTACAACATGGATCATTTTGCAGTGGGGAGTAGAATTCTGGCAGGCCCAGTGTTATGCTGCCAAAATGAAACTATCTACAGTGCATCTGGAAAGTATTCACAGCGCTTCACATTTTCCACATTCTGTCATGTTAGAGCCTTATTCCAAAATGGAATAAATTCATTT
>LKNJ01003141.1:0-49125 GCA_002120245.1 Maccullochella peelii | reverse complement strand
ACACACACACACACACACACACACACCCACACATGCAAATATCTTTGGTAGAATACTGTGCACACATACTTATTTACATGTACAGTACATAGACATGATTCAAAGTACAGGAAGTGCACAAATTTGATATATACACACACACTTGCAGTGGATACAAACAGTATAAAATGAGCTGGCTTTAGCTGCGGGGCAGGCATCAGGTCATCTGTTTACCTGTCTGCTCTGCAAGTGAGCTTTTTCCATTCCTGCCAGAAGTTATGCTACACACATTAAACACACACTGACGTGTTGATGACTGAGGTATTATGTGGAGTGTTGACATTGCTGTGTGTTTTTAGCATGAGTGAGTCGCTGTGGGCATTAACAGAGCAGACCAAATTGAGTGTCAAATCACCTTTTTTTATTTGCTCTGCCAAAACTGGACAAATTTACCCACTAGATATTGGCTCATGTGTGTCTCTTGTGGCTCTGTTTGTTTGCATGTTATAGAAATCTGGTGTGGAGTTTCATGTAGTTATACTGTAGATGTCTTATTTTGAAAGTAAACTGTGGTTACCCCAGAGTTTTGTTTTCCACTGTACTGTTCCTCACATCAGCATCCAACATAGAACAGAGACCATAGAATTAAACATACAGACCTCAACAAACTTCCAGAAATAAATAGATGATGTGTTGTGTGGTGTTTTCCCTTTTAATTTGCTGTTTTATCACTTAGACATGTAGCAGGCCTAAATGCGGGCAGGGCGCGGAATATTGCAGAGTGGAGAGAGCAGAACGGACCCTTCAGCAACAGGGAGCAACTCAAACTGGTCAAAGGCATGGGGCCGAAGACCTACCAGCAGTGTGCCGGCTTCATTAGAATCAACCCGCAAACCAGGTACACACTCGTATGCACCCTCTATGTACAGATGCATAGACACGCACAGGCACACACAATTGACACTGATTCTGTTTCACATTGCTTTCTTACTTAACTCCCATTAACGGGTCAGTTTACACAAATTGCTGAAAACCATATATTGCAGAAAACCTATTTTCTCACTTGGTACCCAGCCAAGCAGATAGTTTTGGCTTAAGTTGCCCAAGTTTTGAGATATGTATATCTCTGAGATTTCCTCAGTGGAATTTTGTTTGTTCTGCTCAAAGCATTGAAAAACGCAGGATTGCACAATGCAATGCAGTTGTAGCCCAGTCTATGGTACACACACAGAAATGGTATATAGGACAAATAGATTAAGAAAATAATAAAAAATAAAGTAGGTAAAGATACCATAGAACAAGGTAGAATACTAATATATACACACTGGTACTGTATACACACATACAGTATGTACAATATGGATGTAAAGTTGTAGTGCAAAGAAATGACTTAGCAGTGCAAGAGAGTAATATGATTTGCAAAAGAACAAAAACAACAAAAGCAAATTTCACAGATGCAGTGAAAGTGTTGAGATGGAGTGAGGTGGAGTAGAGGAGTCTCTCCAGGAACAGTGAACAGTTTTCAAGGCACTGTTTCAGTAGAAAGAATTCAGTAGTACTGAAATAGTACTGAATAATGTTGACAGTGTATGTGGATTACCCAGAGTAACAAAAACACTGTTTATAGGAAGACACTTTGCTGTTAAATTTAATTTAAAAATTAAAGTTTTCAATTCTGTGAGTGGTGCAAACAAAATGAATTAACCTCCACTATGTTGGGATGGAAACATGAATCTCAGAGGCCAACATAATGAAGCTTAAACTGCCTGCATGGCAAGTTACCACTAGAGGTAATTAAGAAAATAATAATGTAATTTGGTGAATTGACTCATTGATGCAAAGTTGTGTTTTGATATGAAGGCTTTCTAAGACTTGGACTTCCTCTTTAAGTTAAAAATTAAATTTTTTCTTGTCAAAGCAGTGCCAAATGTTCACCACACCCTGTAACAGCAGTGCCACAGAAACCAGCAGCTAAGAAGGGCAAAGGAAAGACCTGTGCCAACATACCAACCTCATTTAACCCTCTGGACCAGACCTGTATACACCCAGAGTCCTATCATGTGGCACAGAGGTACAGTACACACAAACATACACACACACACACACACACACACACGCACACACACACACACACACACACACACACACACACACACACACACACACACACTCTTGTACAGCAGCCTACCCCACTGGCCAAAGCATGATCGGGCTAAGATGGAGTTGATTTTAACACCGTCTCATATGGCGCTGGTTATAGTGGTGGAGGACTCTGATTTGATTTACACAGACATGGGATACAAGAGAGCAGGCGTTGGCTTTGTATGTGTGTATGTCTGTGTGACTGTGTCTGTGTGTGTGTCCTTGTGTGAGAAATGATTGTTAGCGCTGCTGATGCTGATATCAAAAGCACATTGAACATCTGCCCAAGACTTGTATGTCCTGTCGTGTGTGTGTGTGTGTGTGTGTGTGTGTGTGTGTGAGAGAGAGAGAAAGAGAGAGGGAAAGAGAGAGAGCGAGAGAGACACAGACAGACTTTCGTACAGCTGTAGTCACTCAACTGTGTTTAGTCTACATAAGTTCTGACACTAGTGGCTCTAAGCATTGCTCCCCTCATGCTGATGCGCCTTTAATGGCCTCAGTGCATGTGTGTGGGTGGGTGTGTCTCCCATACGCACATGTGTGAAGATAGATTGATGCTGCTTGTATGAAACTGTGTTTTGGCTTGTCTTTCCTACTTCAGCTAAGTGACCATGTGTGTTTGTGGGTTTATGTGTCTGTGTGTTCAGTATATAGACTGTATTGTACACTACAGAATTTCTGTTTCATTTCCTTTCTTTTTCTCATCCATCCATCCAGTTCTCTCTCTCACTCAGTGGTATTTGTTATCACAACTCCGTAAGGCACCCATGCTGCTGTTGTAATGGGGCCCTATTAAAAGTCAGTCATCATTATTACTCACACCTGGCAGAGTGTTTTTGTCCTAATGTTTTGCTTTGTTCCGTGGCCCACAACACATTTTGACTGTTGTGTTTGTATATTAGATATCCTACATTTAGCTAAGTAGGTGGTAGTACGTGGTAGAAAATCACAAGTCTGCTGTGCATTTCTTTCTTTCCCCTTTCTGACCAGTCTACTTATAATTCTCTGCTTTTCTGTTTTTCTGCTTGTGTTGGCATATATGGTATCCTTTGTTATGACTATCTGATAATCCATGTCTGGCAATTTACTCAATTTAGTACGAATTAATTTCTCACTTGCTTGCACATATATTTTGAGAACAGAATTTGAGAACCAATGTTTTTAGAGCATCCCAAAGCATGTCTTGTGGTTTTACAGTTTGTCACTAACGACGATGGCCAGTTGGGTTGAGGTCTGATCACTGTGCAGTTAATGCCATGCATGTCAGCACTTGCTCTTCCTTGGAATTTAGACAACCTGGTGTTGTTTTGATGCAATGGAAAATAAATCATCTTCCACTGAACTTTAAATCAGAGGGAACGTCATGCCTCTGCAAAAATAGACCATAGTACTTGGTGAGTGTGTAGTGATTTGGCTGTCTTCTCACATCAGCCCTCAACACTACAGTTATAAACTTAGACTCTGATTCATTTGATTTAAAAAATAAAAATAAAAAGCTGCCTTGGTGAGTTTTGTTGCCATTCATAGAAAGTGATAGTTTAATTTAGAATTTAAAATAAAAAATGACCTCGCAGTTAACAGTGTGAGACTTTTCCCTTCTTACTTTGAGTCATACCAGCAAAAAATCAGCTTTACATTTTGAAAGTGAATCTTATTTTGAAATTCTCTGGAGAACGCTCTCATTTAAAGTCACTAATTAGTATATTGGGACACATTTAACCCCTCTTTAAATGAAAAGTCTCAAATTGTATAGAGCTTTAGCTGTTAGGGCATCACTGAGACGCCTCACTGCTCTTCTCACATCCTCACCTACAACCAATGAAAACAGGAGCTATGGAGGGAGGATTGTGGAGGAATGCTGTTTGTGTGTGTGTGTGTGTGTCTTTATGGTGTATAAGGAATATCATGTTCATCACATTAGTGAAACTGGATCCTCCATTACTGCTCACAGCCCACACATCACCCCCTTTTTGAAACTATATACAACACACACACACACAGGAACACAAATGCACAGACACGATTTGCTTAAATGCAAATATACTGTATCTCTGATACGCAACGGAGAAACTTTTCTGTAAAGAATCTTAATATTCAGCTGTTAAGGATCTACTCTATTCGAACATTTTTCACATCAAAATACCAGTGAAGCACATTGTTGTTAGAGAGCTGGGTCCATTCCATGAAATGTATAGTATTACTTTGATATGAGACAGAGGGGGTCCACTCTATGACAAATATTTCTCTGATATGTAACAGTTGGGGCCCAATATTTCTATAATACAAGACAGAGTGGGTTCTTGCTGTGGGCCTGGATAAAATCTATACCCTAGCCCACCCAACCCCACATTCACACGTCCACACACACCACATACACACAGTGTTGGTGGTAATTATGAACCCAACAGTGGTGGAGGCCTCTGGACTCCTGGTACCCCTTAAATACTAACATGCACCCTTGGAAAAATGAGATGGGAAACACACACACACACACACACACACACACACACACACACACACACACACACACACACCTGAAAGTAGAACACACCAAAACCATTCTAAGATCCAGAGCCAGAGTGCAGCCTGCTCTTAATTCAACACTGCTTTACCGATACCGATATGTGTACCCTCTTGGACCTTTATTCATAAGGTTAGAAGTCTGATGTTTGAATGGTTTGAGGTTCTACTATCAGTGAGTATCCATTGAGAAAAGTCTGCAGGTTTGCCTCAGCTTATACAAACAGAAAAGCTACAGTATTTTAAGTTGATTGCACTGGAAGTCCTAGTGGCATAAACAGCTTTTTCTAAATTTCCAGTAAGACCATATGTTTCTGAGAAATGAGACTTATGTTATGTATATACTTTTGCTTGTTGTACTTTAGTAGGGGAGACATATTTCCTCCTGTGCTGCATGTTATACTTCGGTGAGTGTTGAAGATGAACACCCAACAAAATATAACCCAGCCACATTTCTTTTGTGGTCAACCGATCCAGTAAAAGTTTGTTAGATTATTTTTTGGCATTTTTACAAATGTTGACACAGTAGAGAAAGAGAGGAAATGTTGTGTGTAAGAGAGAGGAAGATGGATGACTTGCAGCACAGGTCCCAAGCTGGATTCAAACCATAGGGGCTATGTGGTATGCATCTTAGACCACTAGGCCACCAAGACGCAAGTGTTTCTTTTCCTGTAAAGAGATATATGGTTGGAAAGCTAAGAAGCCTAGGGAGACACAGGAGAGAAGATCCTTGTGTTAAACGGGCATCCATTTTGGTCCTTAGGTGCTGTTTCCTCACCACTAAGCCATTTCTGGCACATACTCTGCTTCTATTTTGTACCGATCTGGCTTGCTGGTGTTGAGGGATTGATTCCGCTTGTCTCCCTCTTTTGGACGGTAAACGGTGACTTTGTTGGCAGGGGCCTCTCCACTCACAGCTGTCTCATACATAGTTTGTACACAAGCCATGTCCCGTTACATCCGCACTGTCCCTGCTACTGCCAAATGAGCATTTCTGAACAACATTGTGTATGAATTAACTGTGTGTGTGTGTATATGGTCTTGTATGTGTGTGTCCACCTGTTCTGTCCATCATGGGGGGGACAGCTGCGGAGTCTGTTTGGCGTCAGGCTGCCAGTGAGCGACATCCATCATGGACGCTACCCAGCTGGTACACACATGAACACATACATGGAGGCAAATGCATTCACATCTATCACCAGCTGTGGAAAGTGCCTACTGTAAATAATATACACAGTACTCACAATACTCACACACACATCCCACATTTTTCCATAACCCCTATTTGCTACTCTGGCTCTCATGCCAGTTTGTTATTAAGTCTGTTTAGATTGTAGACTAGCTAATTAGTTTGCAAAATTTAAATGGTGCAACCTGACTGACTGTCTAGACATTTTGGAGGTGGGACATCCTGCTAGAATAACGTGATAGAAGGAAATTTTTCCAGGTGGTTGACGGATGGCCAAACAGTCCAACCTTAGCAAAGTGGAGGCAGTTTCATGAGACAAGGTGTCAGGGCGTTTACAGCCCACTGTGGGTTTACCTGATTTAATAGGGGGTAAAATAAATGTGTGTAGTTGTGCTTGTGTGTGCTTTTAGAACAGAAAGCCCTGCTTCGGCAGCTCATGACTTTGTGTGTAATTACTCCCACACCCCTCCTGCCCTCCCTTCTTTCCCCCAGCTCCCTCCCTCTTTACCTGCATTAGTTTAGCTTTTCCCTCCCTCCTTCCTTCTTCTTTGCTTTTCTCATCTTTTAGTTTCTCTTTTTTTGACAGTTGTACTTTTCTTTTCCTCATCATTCTTCTCAGTCTGTTGTCACTTTCCCCCCCTCCTTCCATCCCTTCCTCTTTCCTTCTTTCTTACTCCATCCCTCATAGCTCCAGGTCTGTCCTTCAGTCGGTGAGGGATGTGCTTTAGCCCAACTAGGATCACTCTTGCTGGCCACTATATAAACTTGTATGTGCATACCATAAAATTTCCACATTCTGTGCTATCTTTTACATTTTTTTTTTGTTTTTATTTTATTTTACAAACTTCACCCCGGTCCAGATTTCTGTCCCTCGTGGGTGGGAATGCAGACCAGATCGGGAGTGCAGGCCTGCGACAGTGTGTGGAGAGCAAGGTTAGGACCAGTAGTGTCGAGGAACTGGCCAGGACAGTGGACACCACACCAGAGACCCTCAAACTCATCATAGATGACCTCACACAGCCCCCTGGGTTTGACATACGACAAAGTAAGACTCCTGCCGCTCACAGAAATATTGATATCAACTCAAACACCCAATTAACAACATGATTAAAATTGTGGAAGAACACAAACACAAAAAAAACTAGAAACATACAGCATAGTCATCCATGTAAACTCAACATTTACATAAAGTTTTTTAATGGTTTGATATTTCAGATTGTGAGAGAGTTTGAACAATGTTTACATGCTTTTTATTAATTAATAGGAATCCAATTGAGCAAAACCACAGTTAAACTCTTATTTCTATCTATAAGTATTATTACTACGTATATTTTTGTGCACTGAACACAAAACTATCAGTGTTTTCAATCATATAAAAATGTCATAAACTGCACATATCTGAAACCTAGCAGTCGCAGTAACTTCTCTTGGTCTCTTATCTTTCCTTCATAATGTCCTTTATAGGTCCCTACTGACTGATAGAAAGTTGAACTTTTATTTGTCCAGTTCTTTGACTGGTTTGCTAGTTAAAACACACACTGACTTTTGCCTTTATTATAATAGGCATGTCTTGGCAATGTAACTTGATAGGATCTGACATTGCTGTGGCTTCCTCCCTGTAGCCCAACAACACAAGCAGTATGTTTCTGACAGGGTGTGATCGGTCCAGCAGACTCTGTTGTTGGACAGAATATCCTAACAGACACACATACAAACACAAGTACACAAAGACCTGTTTTTCACCTTAATCTCATACTCTTGAGTTCAGTCACACATAAACATACCAATAAAATCATACACACTCACTCAAAAGTTGAAATTTTCAGTAGTTCAAATTTGTTTTCTTGATAAGAATTTATGCCACATCTCTTACTTTTTCTATTCTTTGTCTTGTCTATATTTAAATAAAGGGTGTATGAAATACAAGAGCAGTTAGCTCAAAGCCATGTAATGTAGATAAATCCAATATATGTTATATTTAACAAGCTTATTCAGAGCTAAGAGGAAATATAAGTAAAAGTCCCTTTTCTTCAAATTCTGAAGGCTATAATGCTGTGTAAAGGAACAGTCTTTGTTCTTTTGGGACTGACAAATAATAAGGTACTGAGAGCTGGTATTTTGAAGATAGTACCCGCTATTTGAAAACAAAAACAAAAGTGAGAAACATTATTGACTAAAGGTATAGTTGCTATTACTGTGCTTTTGTACCTGTGTGTGTGTAATGCCATCCTCACTGATTCTGGAAACATAATTTTAAGAATGACAACTTGTCCTACATTATAAAGAAACAAGGACAAGGCTACTTGGCCTATTGTCTTTAAGTGATGAATGAACTTGGGTTTATAAAATATTTCTTCAGTTGATTTGGTCAGACTGGTCAGTTTAATACAAAATAATTTACTGTGCCTTATTACCAGGCTCGCCTTTTTCATACAGTTTCATGTGGAGAGGAAAAAAGTCAAGCCTGGATACCCAGTCAGTGCTAGCTAACTCTTCTTAAAATTAAGGAACGCAGCTTCAAGGTTCATTCTCAGGTTGGCCCTATTCGGTTGCAGCACACTACGCTTGGCCTCCTCGCCAGTGCTCAGCTGAATAAACAGATGGGCCGAGGCTACCGCATGAAATCAGTGCTGTGGGGAGGATAATTGGAGCGGACTATTTCCTGGGGCGCAAGCCTTCCTTGTTTGTGTTAATGCTACAGAAAGGAAAAAGATCTCTAATGAACAGTCCAAGTAGAAAGTGTGGTAGAATCGAATGCTGAGAAATGTGGAAGTATGCAGACACAAGTATTGGATTGCTGTGCAAAATGTAATATCTGTTTGTCATTTCTGCCCCGCCCCTTGCTTTCCTGCATCCCCCTTTCCCGTCTCTCCTCCCAAACATTTGTGCTAGCTGACACCTGTACCTCATTTTGTCATAGATCTCTCTCCCTCACTTCCATCTAGCCACCTCATCTTTTTGATATTCTCTCTCTTTTTTGCCATCCCCAGATTTTGGGCAGGCGGACTTTAAGCGGGGCATTGTGTCGATGAGTGATCTGCGGGTGGGTGCGGTGCTGACGGGCCGGGTGGACAACACAACTCTGTTCGGGGCTTTTGTAGATGTCGGTGTTGGCCGCTCAGGCCTCATTCACAAGAGCAACATCACCCTGGACAAACTACATGTCAGCCAGCGCCGCCGTAGCCTGGCTCTGGGACCTGGGGAACGGGTGGAGGTCCGGGTCCTGAATGTGGACCCTCAGAGGGGACGGATCGGCCTGGACCTGATCAGGGTCCTGCAATAGAGTCACTTAGTTCCCATAATTAATATTCTATACTTGGGTTGGATTTATGACAGGAAAGTACACACAAAGCTACTGAGAGGCATGATGGTCACAGTGATTATGGATGAGAACTGATACGGCCCCTATGAGCACATAAGCAGAGCTGAACAAGGCATTTTAACAGGCTTGCTTGTTAATTTTAAAATGATCCAACTCAGAACAGCTGTTAGAAGTCCAGTGAAATAAAATGAAACGTCCTTACAGTTATGTTAATTGCTGACTTCCCCCCCCCCTTTTGTCAGGCTGTACTCATTCTCAGCCTGTGTATATGGTACTTGTGTATTACTGGGAGTGGTACTTTGCTTGGGATTGAACACTAAACCTGATTGCCTAATTCAAGGCAAAAATGTCTTTTTGTGTCTGTCAACTTCCTGTTTAGCTGTCTGCACACACTGCAGTCATTGAGGAGACTGATGGGGAAACTTATTGAGATTGAACCCATAATTATGCTGATAGCTTTATACTTGAGCGTCTATTGTTTATTTTCTATATAATTTGAATATTATTCACATAATTTACTTATTCACGTTCAATGATATGTTTTGTTTTGTACTACTCTGAACAGTTCAAGACACATCTTTGTATCTATGTTATTCAAAGGTATTCAAAGACTCAACATGAAGTCTTGATTTGAAACAGATTTGAAGTTGTAAAAAGACTGGCTTTATCTGCAGATGAGGTTTTGACATTCAAAATATTTCCTGTATACCTTGCGCTCTTGTACATTTTCTCAAAATGAAGAATTCAGCAAATGACGCACTCGGCAGTGTGGTCTGATTCACATTGGAGAGGAGGGGCATGGATGAGAAAGGCAAAGAGGGAGGATGGCATGAAGCAGAGAGAAAAGGAAGACTGGAGAAATAGAGGAGCGGATGTGATGAAGTGATGGAAAGAGGAAACCAGTTAAAGAACAAGTTTTTCTTCCAGACAACAGGAAAATGTGAAAAGAGTGAGTGGGCTGGATGGGGGGGATGGGCGGAGACAGGGAGAGGAGGAGGAGGAGGGAGGGAGTGTTTCTATCTCCCAGACTGCAGTAAAGCCTGAAGGCTTTTTAGGCATGGTCCCAGACACAATTATCCTAGGACACAAACACACACTAATCAGCTGCTTCAAAATTAATCCCAGACTCCCCATCCACATTATCTAATTTGTTTGTTTTTATGAAACTGGAATAAATAAAAAAAATACATAAAATCTTGTTCTGAGTAAGCCCGAGGTCCCCTGTGCTAAACCTTATACTGAATGCAGAATACCTAATCACTGTTAGTGCTGCTGCTTCACTATCTCCCCTTTGGGGTACACAGAATATATTCTAGACACACAAACACACACACATACAGACTAGATTCACATACTGTTTTTCATTGTCTTTGAGAACAAATTTTTTGAAAGGAATTCCATTTTATAACGAAGGTGCCTTCTTTTATTTGACATTAACTCCCTTTGTCATTGTGTTGTCTTTTGTTTGTTTTGATCTCGTATACTGTAGCTTGGCACAGTCTCTTGTCTTAATGTTTCCAGTGTTTTTGTCTTGAGGAACACATGTATTCGTACAAGTAGACACAGCTCCCCTCAGCATTATTCCTGCTTTTCCTCCCTGTACTAAACGTGAGCACACAGATGGGACAGGCAATCTGGCAGCCAGCTACTGCTGCCCCTTGGAGTTTTTGTCAAACACTGACCAGTAATGAGCCTGTGATAAGAAGAAGAGCGACTGCGGGAGTAGCTGTGTAGTTCTCTATTATCCTCTGCTGCGCTGGTTCACAGCTGTTGTCTTATGGAGTGAGCTCAGGTGTGCCTTGAGGTGTTAGTGAAATGTGAAGAAAATTGATTGTAAGCAAGGAATTAAATGAATGTCACACTTTTGGTCATGAACCATCTTGACTATGTGTTGTTTCATAAGTCCAAGGCTATTTAGAGTCAAGCTAAAAATGAAAAATATCCCAAGTGGTCATGCAGGCTGTCTTTCATCATCTTTTGTTCAAGATCCAGCCATGGAGACACAGGTGGATACAAAAGCATCAACTTTTTTCACACAGTAGCAGAGAGAATGGTTCTCACAGCTAGTAAATACATCCTGCTAAGCGAACATTGAGTAGAGAATAGCTTTCTCTGTTGATCTCTGATTTCTCAGACCACCTGTCAAAAAAAAAATGAGCAGAATTCTAAAGCACTGCGAACAACCCCTAAAGTCTGCAGTGCTTGGTGCCAACCAGTAATACAAGTAAGTGCTGGACAGGCAAACACCATACTGATGATACTGCTATCTGATGTAAAAAGTGAAAACGTGTTGCTTAGATTGACGTAAAGGGAAAAAACCATAGAGGCAATAAAATCAAAAAGATTTATTTCCGTGGTAACATGAATGTGCTCACCAAATGTCAAGGTAATTATGACATCTTGTGGGAATCATGAGTATCCATACCAAATTTCGCATAGATGAACTCGGGACCAAAGTGATGGGCAGACAATATAAGTCTGACTTTGAATGTTAAATCTACTGTATGTGCCTATACTGTATATTGGTCTAACTGCCTCCTGCAATTTTATCAACAGCAGTGTAAAGAGTGAGCTTATGGCTCTACAGCTATAGCACTATAGCTTCACTAGCAATAAGCAATACGGTAAATAGGCTTGCTAGATTTAAAGTACCTACTGTCTAAAAGTAAAGTGGGGGAGTATTAACACCTCTAGTCACAGTCTCAATTCCCCAGACGCCTGTGCTGTGAACACTTTCTCGTCTTCTTTCCTTTGCGTTGTTTTAGCTATGATTGCCACAGTGTGATTGCAATGGTTAGTGCTGGTTTCAACTTCCAACAGAAAATAACTCCAGGTTAGTGCTGGGACCACTGACATCAATACGGTCTCCCTCTGGCTACAGATGTAAGTTTTGTGAGAAAAACAATTCTCTGTGGTATACACACATTCATACTGACAGTATTATCAAAGATTGTACTCACATGTTGACTCACAACATCTGGTGAGGGACTCAAATAGGCATTTCACTTTGCTGAAACCCACTGTTAAGCAAACTTTCCTCGTCTGGCCTTGCAGAACAGTAACCTTCAACTTGCTATTGACTTTAACTGTTCCAAAGCCTTGTCTGTATACTTCTAATACATATCCAAAGTTTGGCAATGCATCCTAAAAAAATACATTTATATTTTGGAATAGTTTCTTCTTTAGTAGTCTTAGTTTTATTCAAGTTTCAGTCATTTCAAACTATACACATGGCTGCATTGCTAAAGGTATTCGACAACTTTTTAATGAAATGTGTTTGTTAAATTTGAATTATGCTTACTGATGCCCTTCACATAAATCCATGTTTTGCTATGTGTGGGTATGAGTGCGTGTATGTGCAGCTATTTTGATTTTAGTTAATCAATTAATTAATTTAAGTAATTTCTCAAGCAAAAATGCACAAAATATTACTTGAATCCAACTTGACATCTGTGAGGATTTTCTGCATTTCTCTGTTTTATGTAATTGTAAGCTGAATATCTTCAGGTATTGAACTGTTGGTTGGACAAAATGAGACATTTGAAGATGTCACCTTGGGTTTCTGCAGTATTGTGATAGATTAATCTAGCAACTAATTGGCAGATTCATTGATAATTAAAATAACCCTTAGTTGCAGCTCTAGTTTGTTTACTTGCTTCTGTATTTTAAGTATAACATGACAGACATTCATATCCATTATAACCCATACACTAACACTACATGTGTGAGCATATTAGTGCTAAAATCCATCTCTCATGTTCTTGTTTTCCATTGTTGGGTGACACATACTGAAAAATTCCAGATTGTCAGAGGGTGAGAAAGACTTTTGGCATCACTGGTGAAAAACAGGAGTAAAGAATAGGCAGGAGGGCAGAGGAGAGATGGATGAATGGAGGTAGGAGAGAGAGGGATGGAATGAGACAGGAAATGAAAGGCTTTCTCCGGTTTCACTCCCCGTGACCTCATCAGTGTGATCATGGGTTTTATGAGCTTTCCCTCTCGACGCCCACACACCACCTCACACGTGCCAGGACACACACACACACACACACACACACACTTCAGGCCGTATATTTCATTCACTGGCTCAGAGACAAACCGTACATATGTTTTTGTCTCTCTGTCTGTTCTTTTTCTCACACTCTCTCCGTCAACCTTTCACATACTTCATCACGCACCAGGACGCTCAAAAAGGCCGACACTCACTTAGAGCCACAGACACACAAATACTGACAGAGAGAAGAAACTTTGTCTTTATTACTGATTTCATTAGCCTTTGCGTGTGTTTTCCCTCCTTTCCTCTTGTCTTTCTTTCCTCCAGGTTATCTTTATGTGCTGATATTCATTTACCAACTCTTTGCTAACAATTTTTAAAACTGTTACTATGTCACTTACAATTCCCAGTCTCCAGCAGCTTTGCCACTTATCTCCACAAAGTGTGTAATGTCTTAAGACTGTGTATTTGTTTTCATCAGTATTAGGTCTTCTTGGATGTGGAGTGGAAAGTCAGGAAAAGGGAACCAGAGGACAGGGTATGTCAAGAGAAAAGTCTCCTTAGCAGTGATTCCTGCCTGGGTAAATATTTTCATAGGTGCCAGGTGTTCACCAGCCATCCTCCACACTCCCCATACACAGAATATAGGAAATTATATTTGGATTAACCTTGTATTTATAGACCCTTTTACATACAGTAGACACATACAGCAAAGGAAAAAGAGGAGAACTAAATAATAGATCAATCACGAGAGAAAGTGAGACTGCAACAGGTGGAGAGAATAAAGGTTAGTGTAACTTTTCAGTTGCCAAGTATGCCAGTGTCAACATGAAAAGTGAGAAGAGGGGGACAGTCGTGTTTTTTAGGTTTTGATGACCTACTTTAGCTAACACCCTATATGTATAACAGCTGATTTTGTTCTTTTTTTAATGAACCATGCATACACTAATAAATTAGAGCATCACTTTAAGCTTTATGAATGCAGAAAAGAAATTGAGAACCAAACAATATACAGTGGCAGCCTACCAAGATGTAAGCCAGGCAAGTGTAGTTTGTCTTTTGGAAACCATATCCAAAGGGTTTTAGTCCCATATGTATCATGATGAGCTTGTGTACATTTACTTCTTGAATCCTTATACATAGACACAGTCTAACCATGTCTAACTAGACAAGAATGCTTTGTAACCTTAGGATGAGTTTAAGTGGGCAGGGGGCATTTAACAGTAGGGATTCACCAGTCCAACTTTTTTCCTCCCCATACCCGTGCCTATACCTAAACTCAGGGTTTTTGCCGATACTGACTCCCGATCCAATACCAGTGCTCTCTTTTTTTTCCAAATTTAAAATCTGTATACCTCACTGTGATGAAATCATTGAAATCTTTTTTTTATTTATGTAAGGTAACATTAAGCCAGGGATTCCTATGGCATTAGAAAACTGAGTTGGCAGCCCGAACCAATTAATGTAGCTGATGGTGGAAACACTGAATTTTATAATGACATTAACAAAAGAAACTGTATGTAATGTGGTTCACCTACATCAAACCCAATCTGTATAGTAAGGTCAGTATCGGGTCCGATACCAATCCAACATATCTCTAATACTAGAAATATTAACTGCTCTGTAATCTTGCATTTTGTAAAAAAAAAAATACAGCTGTGGCTGATTCAGATGCTCTAAGTGTAGTATTCTGCCAATAATATTGTGTAAAGATTAGATGCAAAAAGTCCACCACTTGCTGAACTCCCTCTACACACAAACATACACTATACTGAAAAGTTAAACACACAGATACATCTCTATATACATGGCTCCCTCAAGAGTAGCACAGTAAGATCCGTTCAGGGATAACAAGGCCTCTTCCTGTTCCCGGGTCACGACCGAGGTTGGTGGCTTATAGTGATTGACAGCTGAGTGTTTGGGTTAGGCTGCCATCTCTGGGGATTTACGATAGGCAAAACCTTTATACACATCCAATATAGAACACTGATGAGATCTCTCTCACACAGACAGGCTTATAGTGTCAAAGCCTACACATTCACACAGACACATACAGTATACAGATATAGTGTCCAGGCATACCCCCTCCATTCTCCCTGCTGACACACATACACATATACAGAGAGTGTATGAGCATATCTCATGTTCATCCCACAGGGAACCCAGTCTGAGACCATAGCAACATTGTGTCAGGGGGAGGAAGGAAGTGAGAGCTTATGGGGAATTCACGTACTCTTCGAAACAGTTAAGTTATGGAATATTCCAGAAAACTTCTTCTGGTTTTGTATGTCTTCTCTGGGTTATGATCCCCCCCCCCCGTTTTTGTATGGGAAGCTGGGTGAAAAAAAAAATTATTTCAATTAGCATCAGCCATGAACTATAATTTCATAACTCAACAGCTGGTGACAAAGCTCACTCCCCAGAAAATGTTCAAATGTATTGAACTTTATGTCCATCAAAATGTATGGAAATCCAATTTAGATTGATAGCTCGTTAGCCCATCTGGACAGTGAGTAGACAGCGCTAGTGTTGAGTCTCTGCTAACACGTTCTTTACAGCTGTTTCAATGACACATTACTAAGTGTCATTCTGGGAGTTTACCTCCTGAGAATTCATTAACTACTTCTTGTTTTTTTTTTTCTTTTTACATCTGTACAAAACAGATAATGCTGTTGCTGTAATGTAACAACCATTAGCACTTCAGACCAGCCAAGCTGTGCCTGTTAGCACAGCTGCTACTGTATGAGGGGCCAAGTAACATCTCTAGCCTGTGTAGACCCCTCAGGGCAAAGACAGGGTAAGCTAGCTGTGGCAGTTGTTTGTTTAGCTGTGTGTTTCAGCAAGCCATTAATACCAAAGCCTAATAGTGCTGTCAGTAGCATTAACACACATGGGAGCAATTTCCTTCACACAGATTACACATGGATTTAGGCTACCAAAGTAGTGCTTCCTGAACATGGATTTACCCTGCAGTTAAAATCTTAAGGGTGTGGTACACCTTTTAGGGAACACAGATAATAAACCCAGTAAAAGTGATTTTGCAAATTCCCAGTAGCTATATTTTAAATGCACCTGTAAGAGGAACTTAACACTTTAGGAAGGCTCTCTGAAGAATAATGATGGCAAATCACACTGTCTGTAATTAGTTTATTTTAAACCCTGCTGTTTTGTCAAATGCATGTTCCCAGTACATGTGAGTTTATAGGAAAACAACTACAACTTGTTTTTCAAACCTCTTGGTACTTTTCCCAAGCAGATCCAACCACAGACAACACATATTCATATTATGGGTTAAGCACAAGATTCTGAAATGTTTTCAGTAGCAAACAAAGTGAATTGTAAATTTAATGTGAACAGTTATTATTTATCAAAATCTCATTAGATTAACAGTAAATAATCTGTTGTCATTCACAAGGGCGACAACAGGCACCAATCATACACCAATTACACAGCACATGCAGTGCAGCTGATATTGGCATTTATTAAACTTGTGACATGTGAGCCTAAATTGCTCTTTGGTGATTAAGATCATAATGCTGTCCACCCGGTCCTGCACTCCAAAGCTAGTAACTATGAGTTGAAGACATAAGGAGTCACTGGTGTTCCTCAAAGGATGCTTGAAACCCTTCTCTTTCACAGATGCAGTACAGCACCAGTGACTTTCTGGCTGGAGAAACTTTAGGTAATCTTGCAAATAATCTCCCTTTGGCTTGTCCTTTTAAAACAAATCATTGTATATTTTTAGCAAAGAGGCTGTAGTGGGTGTTCAGTCAGACTGCTGCAGCCCCAAGTAACAATAGGACAGATTTTCTTGTATGATTATTTTCCCAATCCATCATTGATTTTTCTGTTTTGACCTGCCCAGGTACCATGAAATGAGCCGTTTTCATCTAGTTTTACAGTTAATCCCTCCATATTGTAGCACGACACAAAACACTCCCTTGCTTGTGAGGCTATAAGAGCACCAACAGCGCAGAAACATATTGTTATCAGGTGAGTGATATTTGGCGTGCCAACAGCAGCTGGATTTCATAGGACATTTTGTAAACCCCCACAGGTCTCTGTAGCAAAGCAGAATTCAACACAGTGGGCAGCACACTCTGAAAATAGTGGTACAGGAGGAGTACACTTTTACACCAAAAAGCATTTTTCACAGATGTACTATAACGGGTAAATAATGGGCTCTCATGAGACAAGCATGTCTTTTGAGCTACCATGCAGGTATAAAGCAGTAGTTCAGTCAAGTAGGTTCAGTCTGAACCAAAGGCACAGTATCAATCTTGCAGCTTGCTGTATGTAGGTTAATTGTAGGTTGTATTAGTTATGACTATTTCACAATGTATCATATTTTAGCAATCTGATATAAATAGTTTGAAGGTTGTTTCTAGAGTCCAGATTATTGTATCTTAATTTTAATTGCATCCAGAACTAATTAATAGTTGAAGACAGCTGGCAGCAGACTGAATGGACCGCTCAGAGGTGTAGGGGATAAAGCCACTGCCACCCACCTCAGCAGAGGCAGGTCCAGTCCCTTGCAGTGGGTGCTGGGTGCTCCACTGAACATTACTGGCACTGTCTGTGGGTGGGAAGGTGGTGAGAGATCATGTTCTTGTTGCTGTATTAGCAACTGGGCAATTGTGTGCTGGCTTATGGCATCCAGGTGAAGCTCCTCCCTAGCAGGTGAAAAGATGCGTCTGGTGACATTGTGTGTATTTGGTATTTTGGAAAAGTGTCAAGCACTGCAATGTGTTGGTCATTTGAAATTGGGAGAAAAAGGGAAAAATTGCAATGAAATAAAATACAATGTAGCACACTATTGTGTACGTAATTGTATTTTTAAAGGAAAAAAATTGTAGGGGTGCAAAAGAAAGAATCCTGTATTGCACTTATACGTGGAACAACCCCAGAGACAGGCTTTTCCAAAAGGTACAATTCATTTACCTATTTTCAGAGAGTGAATGAGCCGACCTCCTGCCAGACAGAACACTAGAGAGGAATCAGCAAAAAGAATATTCCACAAAGAGTTTGTTTAGCTGTTTGCCCCTGAGGCTATTTCCAGTTGCTTTTGTTTATTTTCTCCCCCTTTTGTTTTCCGTGTAATGGTGGAGAAATATTGAAGCACCGCTCAGATTGCTCTCGGTAAGTAAAATCACTAGCCTGCCATCTTCTTGAGCAATTCTTCTGCCTCCCACAGTGTTTCCCAACCAGGCATGTCCTAGAATTTGATACAGTTGTGCAGAGGGCAAATATTGTCTATATAGCCATTTGGCTTGTGTGATGTACTTTACAAGTGAGTTCTCACAATTTATAGTGTTAACAATCTCCTTAAAGGAAAAAAATCACTTAATGTTCACAGTAGGCAGAGGTAAACAACATTTTTTGTTAAAGCTGAAATAGGCTTTTCCTTCCTCTTGAATGGCCTTGATATAAACTATGGGAGTTGTTTTGTAGGTGTCAATAGTACCAGTACCTCACAATTACTTGCCACTATTTTGTAATTTCCAAATACTAATCCCATAAGTCCTTGGTCCTGGTAGTCATGTGTTATACAATATCATGATTGCCTATCCGTTTTCAACCAGGAACAAATTTGCTGAACACATTTTGTTTTTTTTCAGTAATTTTGGAGTCAAGTCAATCATTCCTACACATCCACTACCGTCTCATCTTCTATTGGCATTTCCTCTGGGGTTGACCAATTCAGGACTGTTTTCAGCCTGCATGTAGAGAGAACACACTCATTACTGGGTGGAGCAGCAGTTATGGTGTAGTGTAACAATGAATGGGATGAAGGTTAGAAAAAATTCATGCTGTCTTTGATGTGCTGCAATTTGTAGTAGTCCTTAAGTTGGTCCAGATACTGGATGGCCTTCAAACGTGCACACAGTTTCTTGTCTTCTGCCTCCTGCTTTTTCATGAGGAGGCTCAGGGAGAGATTATATCCATTCTTTTGATACTGTCAGCATACAGGCCTGTTGACAGTATCTAGTCAATAATCTATCTCAACCTTTTCTTTTAATCTGTATTTTCTTTATGAGTTCTTCTGTGTACGTTAATTGGGTAGGTTGTAACTCAATCCTGTGAAATGCTTAAAGTGTTTTTAAATGAGAGGGAGAACATAAAGAACTAGTTGGTTGTTAATATATTAACTGAATTAACACAAGCAAACACATATCGGGACATGAAATGGAAAAAGTTAACAATAAAAGCAGTGTCATGTGGCAAGTTAAACTGTTATAGAAAAATAGGTCTCCTAGGTAGATTGGCTTAATAATTGAATATAGGCAACAGCTTTTGTTGGCTACTGTACAGCTACATGGATTTTTATCCTTCCACATACATATTGAAATTATGTTTGCTTATATGTGAGATTTCTATGCTTGCTTCTGAACAAATTTCTTGTTCATAGAAACCCCGTTTTTCAACATTACCAGCCGTGTCTGATGTTTTCTATGGTTAGCCAGTAACAACATGATTCTTGTCAAGGCAAAGCAGACTTACAGTCTGATTTTTCAGTTTAGTTCCAATATAAATCTTGCCATGGAAAAGTATGTCAGTTCTGCTTTTTATTGTACCTCTTAGGCAGATAAAAAATGGCTTTAGAATCAGGAAAGGAAAAGAACGCCCCCCCATCTCACTCACATGTGGATTCATTCCAGTGAAACCTGAGAAGGTAATTAAACATAATGAAGATCTATGCAGAACCAAATAGCCTGTGAGTGCTGGAGAGAGAGCCCTGAGTCAGTCAGAGAGAGAGAGAGGTGTAGGTTCAGGGATTGTCTTGTTAGAGTGTGTGTGTGTGTGTGTGTGTGTGTGTGTGTGTGTGTGTGTGTGTCCATCTCACCTGCCTGTGGAAAAAGACCATGGTTTGGTGTGGTTTCCCACTTCCTCTCTGTTCCATCTGTTCCGCCACACGTCACCCAATCAATCGCTAACCTGATACTCATGCCCTTCTGCCAGCCAGCCAATTGTAGGAGCCATTGGTGGTCATGTGGTACTCCAGAGACAGTTGGCAGCCCATTTGTAATGTACAGTTAACTGTATAATGATATTTGTACTCCGCTTGAAAACCGCTAGAGTTTCTGTGTGTGCATGCTTGTCTGTAATGATCAGTCCACTCTTGCATTCTTCAGGCTTGCTCTGATGTTCTTTGACAGTTCACAGTATGTGCGTTGTATATGTATATGTGTGTATGTTTAAGCTATATCACATTGCATTTCTGTCTGCATACCGTAGATGCACTGTAAATCGCCTGTACTTGTAATGCAGTCAATGTCCATCAGTATTTGCATACGGTAATTAGGCTGAATCTGGTTTTGCATCCAGCTTTAGTCACCAATGGCACTAATGTCCATTTCTTCTGAATTGCACTAAAAATGACCTTAATAAGAGCTCTCCTTTAGTGCAGAAGCTTTAAGAGCATAAATCTTACATCTGAGTCATGTAAATTAGAACTTGGACCACTGTTGATAGGCTTGTTGGCTGTTGCACAGATTAAAAAAACTGTTCTCCAACTACCACTGGGCTCTCTCTCTCTCTTAATGTCTTTTTTTTCTCCCTCTTTCTTTCTGTCCCACTTGTTGTTGGTTCCAGATCTGTTTGCATAGAGAGTGCTTGATTCTCACATCTGAGTCTTTTTAATCAAGACTTGGGCCATGTTCCGCTATTGTAACTGCCTGTTGTTTCACCCACCATTTCCAAAGCAAACAGGCTGTGATTGCAGTGGAGGAGCGTGATCCGTTGTTAATGGTTTTCTAATGGCCTCAGTGACAGTTCTCAGGCTGCCACTGTGGACGGCTGTGGTGTTCTTTGAAGAGCAGAACCGTGTAACATGGCCAATGTGGAGGTGAGGAGGGTGATGGATACAGAAGAAAGAAAGTTAGCAAGAGAGGGCGCTAAAATAAGGGAAATGGGACAGCAAGTGACTATTTCTACGACTTTCTGCTAGCAATCCCACAATGCAATTTTTTAGATTAAAATTGCAGTCGTGTGAGACTTCACCTGTCAGTGCTGATGAAAAATGACAATGATTCATAAGTGTCCGCAGGGTTCGTACAAAGTCTTGAAAGTTTGGAAAATGCTTAATTTTAACCGTTATGTTTTCAAGGTTAGGATTGTGCTTGAATTTGAATATACTCCTTGAAAAATGCTTCATTTTCAACATTATCTAGTGTTTCATCTACACAATCACTCATGTGAACCAAACATGATATTAAACAAAAGTTTAATATTTAAAATGAAGCGATCCCGTCTTCATATTTGTTTGTTGTCTCCTGGCGTTTATAGTAACAACTTAGATGTGATGATAAAGGCTTTGAGAGTCTGGAAATGTTTGGTTTAGGTACCTTGAAAGTGCTTGAAAAGTGCTTTAACCTCCATTTACTGCTCACTGTTGAGTGTCTGTTATATAGGAGTAATGAATGATGTGTGATTTCGGACACAGACATGGTTCTGCCTTAAAGGTATAACCGGTGATTCAAATGTAATCAAAATGTTCACCCATCATCCAAACTCACAAGATGCTGTCACTTCTAAATTGGTTTACAAGTCTTTTTATACAGGGACACTAGACAAAACTAAATCTAAGTTATTAATGTTATCTGATACTGCTGTTTTTTATCATATAAACTCAATATTTATGTATGTGAATTTAGCTCAGATGATATGATAAAAAATTAGGGGTTGCACCTTTAAGCCTCCATGATGGTTTCAAAAGCCTTAAAAATCTGTTGCTAGTGGAAGCATATTTTCAGTGTGCTTCAAACCGCCCAGTGTCTGCCAGATAAACACCTCTTTGTGTACATTTTGCAATACTGGCACTTTAGCTCAGAAGCCACTGGCGCTTGCAGGGCATATTGAGTACATTTCAGCCGAGTATCAACCAACTCTCCTCAGACGTGAAAATGATTGTTTAGACAGGCATTGAAATGACTCTATTTCAGTGTGCATGTGTGAGGACATGGGGGAAATAGATTTTCTCGCACCAGTGGTATTTATGATGGGTGAGTAAAGAGGCAAGAGAGAGAGGGAGGGTTGAAAAGAGAGTGATGAATGAGGAGCAGTTTTAGTCATCACGCTCTATCTCCTGAGCCTCTTTGTGTGTTGCGGTCGGTTCATCCAGAGCCAAGTGGGGATGAGGAGGTGGTGTGTGTGTGTATGTGTCCGTGTGCATGCATGTGTGTTGGTCTTTGCAAGTACTTCTGGTAATGTGCTTCTTTGTGTATGTGTGTGTCTGCGTGTGCTTGTGTGGGATTGCTGACGGAGAACAGCTTAGAGAGGGCAAGCCAGACATGTAAAGGCTGCCAGAATCCTGCACACACTCCAATAGGAACCATCATTATTAATTCTTTAGTGAGAGGCCATCCTGATGTGGGGCCAATTTAGACCCACCACTACACATAAATCTACCCCAGAAGTCTGCTTCTGTCTGGCCAGCTGGCAGGTAGTGTTGGAGGCGTTGTAATGAGGAGAGAAATCCATCCAGTTGCCTCTCCTTGTCTCCCATGTCTCCTTGTCTCTCTCTCTCTTTCTCTCGCGTTCTCTCTCGCTCTCTTATTTATGATAGTTGACACCCTTATTTAGTCACAGACAATGACTTAGCAACAATGACTTGGACAGAACATGCCTCTCTCTGTTGTTGCATGGAATCGAACCTTTAATCAGTTGAAAGTTTCTTTAGGCAGGTTTGTGTATATACTATGTATATAGACATTTTGCATATATGGTGGTAGCCAATAGGAATGGGAGTGAGCAACACACCCATCTTAAAGGAAAAAATACACAGTATTAGAACTTTTTTCTCATTTTTGTAGCCTTAGCCATTGTTGCTATCAGTTACGCTAACATCGTACTCACCAAGATAATTGTTGACATCTGGGAACAAAGCAACATTGCTACAGTTAAATGGAGCAAGAAACACGATGGACTGACTCGGACAGGCTGGAAACAAGCCACTAGTTTTACCAGATTATCTAAAGCATTTTATTTGGAGGTGAAAACAAAAGTGAGGGCACGCAAAATATTGGTAATAATTCCTCTTTGCACAGGAAAACTGTGTGCACACAGCTATGGCAGCTAAAGTATGTTTAAAGTTGAACCAGGAAGTTCTGGTGCATGCTTACAATGAAAAGTTTGGTTAATAATTTTACCATTTTCTTTCATTTTCTCTTCCAAATAAGTTTGGCTAACCTGGAGGTTAACCTGTACGATCGTCTGACTGCTCGTGTTTCTTGCTCCATTGGATTTCTTTTAAGCGATGCTGCCGCGTTTACAGTTCTCAGAAATTGACTTGGTGAGTACAATACCAAAAATACAAATTCGTAACAAACCTGAGTTATCCTTTAATAGATTGGAATAAGAAACCACCACTTCCATTCTGGTGAAGTTTAGGTTTGTTTTACATTTTGATTGGTTGTCATGGAAAGTTCAAGACACAGCTAGTCTTAAACCTATATACTGTAGGCACAGCGGAATAGATAACAGAAAGAGAAGTTGGAAAGCTCAGTTTTGTGTGAAAATAATTACAAAATAAAAGCACTGCAAGAGGTTGTAACCAAATGTTCCAAACAGACTGACATGTTTCGTGTGCAAACACGCTCACAGTCAGTGGCTCCATAAGATAATGATAGTTTTGACAGCTACAGTGAGGGGGAGTGAGACAAAACTGAGGCAAATTATACTGTGTGCATTGGCATTGCACAACGTTTAGTGAAAAATCATTTTTTGGGATATGTAAGTAATTGCACTTGTAAACATGTAAAATTGTAATTAACTAATTGATCTGTAACAATCTAATTTGTTGTGGCACTTTTTGCGTTTGGTAGTTTTAGTAGATACAGTAGATCAGAAGATTAGGAGTAGGTTGAAACACTGTGAACACTTTACCCTATATATTTTTTTTTTACTGATCTGAAGGGAGTATTGAAGATAACAGAAGAAAATATGATCTGTTTCAAAACTGTCACCTCTTTTTGTTACCCACATAACCACAGATGCATCAGGGGAAAAAAGTTGTAATAACTTAGTCATCTCTGTTAAGCCAAGCTAGTCAAGTGGGTTGGTGCATCAGTCATTAAAACATAAGAAAAAAATACAATGTCTTTTCCATAGTTAAGACCACCAGAAATACTTTACCTGGAATGCAGAAATAGAAAACAAACATAGGGTGTAATGGAACTTCATTCAACACCTGCTGAGCTGGAGAATAATTTCTCTATAAGTATATGCATTTATATATGTGTGTGTTGTAGAACTCAATATCCTGGATTGAGGCAATATATTTATCTTCCTTATGACTGCCAGGGGCAAAACAGCATCACACACACACACACACAGACACACACACACACACACACACACACACACACTTGTATAGACTCTATAACTCTCCAACTAATTATGTTGGTAGTGGAGTAAAAGTGAGCTCAAACTTGGCTTGTGTGAGTCATGATGGATAGTGTGTTCAGTATTCTGGAGTAGAGTTCATAATATTTACCCAGATACCGCAGGAAATGAATGGCTTGAAGTACGGCCGTTTCAATTTACACATTTTTCAGACCTCATTTTTTGGCACTTTCATTTAAATGGCTGAGAACATTATCCCTGTCTCCTTTTGTTTTATTTTCTCATAGCTCATTCTAAGCGTCCCTCCGGCCTCCACTCTATGTACTTTTACCAGAGGTTCAAGACTCACTGATTGGCTTAAAGAAAGTGACACACGCCCACACAGTCACCCTCTCACCCCAGCCCACCCTACAGAAACAGCCCTCCACACACTCCAATTCCATCTTCTCTCTTGCTCTCTTTTTGTCACATACACACATACAGCAAAACAACCAGTACTGTACTTTTCCAGACATACCGATGTAAATGCCCAGATTAAGGCAACTAAGGGGTTAACATGGTAGCTGGCCTTGTTCTGACAAACTACTTTTTTGCTTTGACTTTAAACAGCCTGGCAGCTGGATGCCAGACCACTCAATGAATTTGAGGGAGTGAACTTTAGGCACTGCAGAGCTTAAATGAATCATGACTGTACAAGGTTGGTGTATTTTTATTGAAACAGGTTTATTCAAAAGCTAGTTTAGGAGAAATGTGACAACTTTTCCAGGGAATGTGTTTAATGATTGAAAATCAAAAGTAAAGACCAAGTGAGTGGTGTGTTGGTCCAGAGAGTTGTGGAAAGGAGAGCACTGTCAGCAATGAAATAGTCAATATAAAAATGGTCTGCGGATAAAAAAAAATAATAAAAAAAGGGTCGGGAACCTTTAATCCATTGAAGAGCCTACTTGAAAAAATACCTGCCCCAATAAAATTTCTATTGAGGCTTTGTAAAGGCTGCCTGCATGCTTCAAAGTAAATGGAGGTTATTTTCATCGTTAAAGGTGGGGTAGGCAGTATTTGTTTGGCGTCGTTGGGCAAAAATTCCATAATAACCGTCCAGCATATTGTAATTCCAGTGGTCTGAGAGAAAACCTCTACTACTGCCCCTCCTCTTGACCAATCATAGGTTATTTCAGAGAGACGGTGCGTTCGTATTAACTGAGCTACAAATGCAGATGAGCATGCATGTCCCTTCAGGCGGTGAAAGCCTGATTCAATGGCGGAAAATCCTGCAAATTGTGATAAATTTCCAACACCTCCTTCTCCTACAGCGGCGTATAGTACAAAACAACACGTCCCGGCTCCGCACGGAGCATCGGGCTCATTATGTTCGATGCCATGGCGCTCATATCGACGTGGCAAAGAGGCATGATGACAAACAGTGGAGAATAACTTTTGAGGGGGGACAGTGGCGTGTGTGTGGTGTACTAGCCTCTCATCCCGCTGCTGGACGGCGTTGCAGCTGCCTCTGGAGCCTGGGGCGCTCTGCTCTGCGGCCGCGAAGCGCTGGAGGGGCGTCTTTGAAAAGACAAGTCGTGGTGGGAGGGACCGCGGTCTCCGTGAGGCTCACGCCGTGGAGAGTGAGCACTACAAGGAATAAGGTTTCACAGCGTAACCGACTCCTGCTGCTGCCGGTCGAAGTTGTGGGTTTGGTGGGAGGGGCTTAGCGGAGTGATACAAGGCAGCAGAAAGAGGCGGAAGGTTTTGCATAGGTTGAACAGATTTTACCCCAGCTTTAAGTGTTGCATTTGTAGACTTTTTTTCAAAGACACTGCTTTGCTTCTGGGTCCCTCTGGGACCTTGATGTTGCAGAATCAAAACCGAAAGAAACCAGATTAAGTGCAGACTGTATGATAAGTATGAGACTGACATATCCAGTGCTCTTAATTGAGCTACGCTTACTCATATTCTATCCTTAATACAAGTAAGATAACCTGGTTAAGATGTCTATATGACAGCTGCGATAATTGCAGTGCTCCCTTATTGTGAGTTTGATCAAATTATAAGAGTGAATGTGTGTGTGTATGTGTGTGTGTGTGGGGGGGGTAGTACTAGTGGAGGCATGAGGGGGTATGACTGGTGCTGTAGCCCCCTAAGGCTGTGAGATTTTACTCTGCCTCTCTCTGCTTGGCTTTTTCACCTGGGAAAGGAAGCTTCACTGTAATAGAAACCCCACTACCTCGGGCTCTGTACACGCACACACCAACACACACATAAAGATGCACACAAGCCCTCTCAACTTTGTGCTTGGCTGGGTGGGGGATGTGTCATTTTGGGTTTATTTTTCTGTTGCTGTATTTTTGTCTTTGTGTGTGTGATTGTGTGTTACAGCATGTTTGTCACTCTGTGTGTGCGCATGATTGCGTGTCTATGTCTACACCATTTTAATACACTAAAAGTGTGCATGTCTCTTGGTGTCCTTATGTTATTCTATATTTGTGCAAGTGTTTGCATATGTATTATGTGATCTTGTGTCTTTGTGAAACTTTTGCAATACTTTGCATTTGTGCGTATGTGTGTGTGTACAGTATGTGCAGTGTTGTCAGGTGGCAGAGTGAGCCTTAAGGTGCATTGCGAGAAAATGAGAGAGAGGAGGCGAAGGCATGAGATGAATAAGGGGGTTGAGATGGAAACTTGAGATGGTCAGACCTCACCTGGAGGTGGAGCCGGCTGCCTCGGGGCCATGAGCTGTCACTCACCGCAGGAGTAAGCGTGTTGTTCCCAGGACCTTTAGCTCAGGTGAGACAGAGAAGACGAGTGCGAGAGGGAAATAGTAAGAGACACAGAGTAATGTTTTTTCACACATACCATACTGAGACTCGATCTTACATCCGCCGTCATGTTTATATTTATGTCAAATTATTACATTCCTCCTCAGCTGTCTATATGTTCATTCACTGTATACTTTAATTAATGTTTGACATTTCTCTTTCACTGGCAGTTCTGTTTTTTGTTTTTTGGGTGGGAAGCATATCTGGAACATGATTTTTTTTTTTTTTTTTTTTTTTAACCCAATGGAGGAAGTGACAGACATTGGCATATGACTATTCAGGAATGACTTTAATCTACTGGCATTTATTGTTTTTCAAGTTATAACCTGTAAGCTGCCATTGTTTAAAAATGCGTACAGTGTAGAGGAAAAACACACCGTACCACATTCTGGTAGGTCATACAAATTTATACATTTGCATGAAAGTTCTGGGGTACTTGTGCATGGATGTGTACATTTGAGTGTCTATGTGTTGTTGTGTGGGGGGATTCCCAGAACTGTGCTGACAGTGTCAGTTTTCCCACTCTACTCTAGCTTTTGCTGATTCTGTGTGTATTTGCATGTACTGTACATACATTCATCTATTTATGCTTATGTGTCTGTGTTTATGTTTATGTGTCTGATTGCATGTCCTCAATAATTATAATTTTCTCAGCCTGTGTTGCCTCTCTCACGAAGGTTTGAACTGAATCATGCGTGTGTGTATTTCACTAGCCATCCCGTTACAGTATTTGTTCGGGCTCCGATTACGATGGCCCTATGCCTCATGCTCACTGTCGTCACAGCAGCGAAACCCGACCTGCACACACTGGGTGTTTGTTTCGCGTTTATTTTCACAGGAGAGTCGCATCCTCCGCTCCATCCTTCCACCTCCTTCCTTCTTTTATTGTCTGAAGCTTAGAGCTGCAGAGATGAGTGGGGTGAGATGGGGATCAAGATATAAAAAATACACGTGTGTGTTACATACTGTATGGTGAGTGTGTGTAGATGTAGTTACTCAGATAAATGCAGTGTCTACATCTGCAGTATGTTTATGTTATGCTGTGTGTGAACTGTGCACGTAGACTAGCATTTAGAGAAAAATACTATTGATGTAAATGAGATTTTTTAATTCTGCCATACATAGTCTAGTGAAGGAACTTTTTGATCGTGGTTTATGGCAAGTGACATGGCATTTTGCTAATCTTCAGTGAATGTCCTTTAATATAACTTTTAAAACACAATTTGTGATATGATACTTTCTTGGGATCAATCTATTGTTACTTACTCGTACAAAAGATGTTTTTTAGTTTTAAGGTAAAATTTCACAGCCTACATTATAAGTCACTTAATTTAGATGTATTGTATTTGCCTTATAGCCAAGTGAGCTACCAGGAGGACCCCAAAACAAACGATTTTTATCCTGGATTGGTGTTCATTTTTCTATTATGTCATGTATCCGTGGTGGGTGGTTGCTTTTACCAATGTGCACAAACACCTGGCAGCTGCCCACCTCAGTGGCCAGACAATGCATTTCACTGTCTGCTTCTACTGGCCAGTGAGTAGCTCCATTGTAGCATGTGCCCTGCTTTAGGGCAGTGGTTCCCAAAGTTGGTGTTAGATAGAACACCAACTCCCGGCCCCCAAGATTTATCTTCTTCTTTCCTATCATAAAAAGGATAGGAAAGAAACATAGTCCAAGAAACATAGTTATGCTAAACACATTTGTATTCATTTTTTCTGACCATGCTAATTTTTGCTTTTTTTCTGGTAAAAATACTGGATATTTATTATAGTATATTATAATACTTCAGGCCTTGACAGCTATTCAGATGAAAAAATGACAAATTTAGAAAAGAAAATCGCTCTTTGTTGGAACAAACCCAGACATACTGTATGCAACCTGTATTGAGGGAGTTTGTTTTTTCCTTCATAAAGTGTGAACTTTAGTAGACTAAGTAGAAAAAAAGCAAATGTTACCCACTGTGCTTTGCGTTTTAGCCTGTTTTAGCCCGGGTAGTCCCAGTAGGCATTTAACGTGTTACTCTGACTGTATCAGTGACATGCTTCACATATTAATATGGGAAGGACTGCGTTAATGTGTGTGTCTGCTGCACGTACATGGTTATGATCATGCAGTGATTACTGTATGTATATGCCTGTCTGTGCGCATGCATGTAGGTGTGAGTACACAGATGACAGCTGACTGCTGAGTATAATGAATGAAGTGCTGAATGTATTTCTCTCCAGGGCCCCCCTAATGGGGGTGCTGTGGGGAAATATAGTCCACACACACACTCCCCCAGCATCTACAAATAACACACACTAATACACACATGTCCCTCTTACATAGGCCGTCTTCCCTCCTCTCCCCCACCAGACATTCCTCTTCTCCCCAGTGAGGGAACCATTAGTCAGCCTGCTCTGTCTACTCACTCCCCAGGCTCTCGCTTTGGCCCCCGCTCACTTAGCACCTCCCCACTCTAGGCCCTTCTCTCTATGCCACCATACGGCCTGGTTGTGGGAGGCCCAGAAATTTGACTCTTTTACTCCAAAACAGAAGGTCTTTGATGGAGATGGGCCAGGGGAATGACGCCCTGACCAGAGTAAGAGACCCAGCCCCTCTCGGCTTTCACAGGGGGGACTTCCAGAAAACTCCAGGGACACGAGGAAGATGTGGGAAATAAGTTCATGTTTTGTCCAAATATGTGACCTTGTACCCTCTCTCTTTCGATTAATACTTGACCCGGACGGATCAAAAAAATATTGGCAGAACAGAAAATTTTTCTAGACATATTTAAACACACTCAGAGGTGCTTTTTTATTCCTCTATGATTAGCTATCACTGCTAATCTCATTTTCTTTCCTGCTCCCACTATGTTCATTGAAGACTAAAAATCTCTCGTATTTGAGTATGAAGTGTAGAATACAGAGGGCATTGTTTCTTTTGTGTGTGTGTGAGTAGGTGTGTGTGTGTGTGTGTGTCAGCTTTCCTGTAAAGTTGTTGGGACATGACAGTCTTGGCAAATCCTCCTGTTCTTGTTGGATGAACTCTGTGTGACTCTCTGCTGAGTATATGTCACTGCTCATGTAGCAGACACACACACACACACACACACACTTGAGTCTCACCTGATTAAAAACGTAACAACCAGGAAATAGATCAGTGGGGTGACAGAAAACGACAGAAGTAAGGAAGTGAGACAGTGTGTCTATGTGTGGACAATGTGTTTGTTTTTTTCACACATTCAAGTATTTACAGTATGTCTCAGTCTGAATGTGAAAATGAGGGAAGCATTGTAGGCTACTAAAATTGACAGATGTAGTCACTCCTGTTTGTCTGTCTAATTAACTAACATGAATTGCACAAATGTTACTGACAGTGTGTCAGATAAAGTGACAGAGGAAGGTTGTGTGTGTGAGTGTACAGGAAGTGTGTTAGGTGCACCCATAGGTCACACATATAGTACACAGTTGTCTATCTTCTATGGTTGCAATAGTGTGTATGTTCCAAAGTGTGAGGATGTCTTTGTGCTGTATGTACAGGGTTTGTGCTGTGTGCGTTTACTACTACGTTTAAGATGTACATGTTTATTATGCCCAAAGGCCCCTGTGCTGTCCAGAAAAAAGTTCACAATCTGAGGTCAATCAAAAACTGTGGTCTTGAAAAATGTCCTCCGACAGCCAGTTTAGAGCTTCAGCAACCAAAGACCGTGTGTCTCAAATCCCGACTGTCTTAAATTTTAGACTAAAATCCCACAATCTGAAGTAGATACTTTACCTCAGAACTCACTCTGACAGATCAGCATTTCATATTACCGTCTTTTCACTTGCTGCGACTGGGTTAACACTCTTCTCCTCTTTTGAGGTTTTTGTTGATGCGTTGTGCCAGCACTTTGGCCAAAGCTTGTTTATTGTTTTACTACATTTTCAAAACACAAAAGCAGAGTCTCTCCTGCATCTGTTTTTTAAAAATATTTACATTGTAGCACTAAGATCCACCAGACATTTATCGCACCATCTGACATGCCTCAATATTGATATTGTACAGTCTGACACAGATTTCAGCCAAGACTGTATTAGACACATCTTGCACAGTGTGACATCCAATCAATTTATGATATTGTTGTTATTGCACTTGTCTAGAGGTGCACAACTGAGCATGTGGGCCTACATGTGCAAGTTAAATTTATCGCCTTTCCCATTTTGCCACCTTGTGCTCAGCTGTTCACACGGCTAATCTCTGCTGGCTTAAACCACTTCATCATGCTAAGTCCTCCACTTTAACACACACACACACACACACACACACACACACACACACACACACACACACACACACACACACACACACACACATTCACAGAAACACAGAGAGATTGACCTGCCCTGCAGTGTTAGAGAGCAGCTTATTATGAAAGAGCATTTTCTACATTCCAGACATGTCACCTAAAACCTGCTGTTTACAATTTAGTGCTGTAGGAGCTGTCCATCCAACCACTCACTCTGTGTGTGTGTGTGTGTGTGTGTGTGTGTGTGTTAACTGTCGATAGGCTCAGCTAATCTCACTCTTAAGGCTTTGAGTGAACATGTCAAGACCTTACTCAGATGTGTATACGTGTGTGTATTTCTGTGTATGTGTGTGACAGGTTGTCATGTTATCCAGGTGCTTCTGCTAAGCTTAGTGTTGACATTATCAGCAGGAGATACATGGTAGGTTCTAAAGGAAAGGGGAAAAGGGGAATAAGAAAAGAAAATCTGCTATATTGTAATTTTAAAAAAATCTATCTGCTAATCTAAACACTCATCATTAGTGTTTTTGAAGTGGTTATGTCAGCAAGTACTTTCAGCATGCATATATTGATGTTAGATTGTAATTGACTGTATTTTATGAGTTTGTCTGAGTTACATTACTTTTTCATTTTACTCACCAGCTTCATTCCAGACATTTTACACACACTGACTCCGCTAGACAAACATTTACAAACTGATCTACTAAGGCCAAACAACACTGGCTTAACAGGTTTTGAGCCAGTCAAATTTAAACCTTATTTGGAAGCATAAAGGAAAGTGAAAATTAAAAGTAATTTCTCTCAGTTTCTACTGTAATGCAATAACTTCACTCCATTACATTGCAGAGCTGCTTCTTGGGGATGACCTACATACTGACAATATTAACAGTTTTGTTTATGGTGGTATGCGACTCACTTTCACATAAGCTATGAAATGTCATTCCTAGTAATATTTGTGAATTCGACTTGCCTGCTAAAAGGCACGCATGCAGACAGACATGTGGAGTAAGCAGAAGATGGAAGTGACGGTCAAAAGGATGCAGGTGAAACAGAAGCAAGGAAATATAAGGTTTCAGAGGGAAATTCACATATCCCTGCCATGACCTTGCATTTCAGTTTGCAACCTTTGAACCTGGCCATAAGGAAGTGAGTCGCACCTGTTCCAGAGTAGAGAAGTGCCCTAAATCTCCTGACATTTGTAACCCAAAGTGGGCCACCTGCACTCTCTTCACTGCTACACTTGCAGTTTCATCCTACATCTGTCTGCCTATACCTGTTAATATCTGTCTGCCTGCCGGCTTGTCTCTCTTACCTTTTACGAATCAACACAACACAGAATAGTTTCTACTCTAGAGTTTGCTTCAGTAATTAAATATTTAATAACAGTGAGACAGGGTGGATATTACTGTGTGTGGGTTGAACCCAGAACCACTAATTGAAGTGTCTTTGTAACATTTTCCCAGTTGTTTTTTTTGTGTTCTTTTCTGCATGATGTGGTGTTCAAACACCTTACAGATTCTAGGTATCAAGAGCAACACACACTGGTGACGTATAATGCGTGTCAAAACAACAGTGCCTATTGTCTTCCACTGTATCTAAGGTGACACATCGGCGGCATCTTGGCATCGAAACATCAAGATATACCATTGTCCTATTTACCAGCTCCAGTTTAATCACATTGTGTCTACTGCATCTTATCTACTTCTTCTCTCCGATGTGGCCGTTGTATTTCCGTATGTTGTATGTTCTGTATCGGTGCAAAATGTAAAATGTCTTGAGACTCTATACTGCGCATTATACACTTTTTATGAGCAATTAATTCTCACACACATAAATGCTGAGCAAAGACACACCACATATGTGCGTGTCTTTGCTCAGCATTTATATGTGAACAGGTGTGAAAAGGTCATAGTGTGAGCTAAGAGGTGATAGAGAGGTGAAAGACAGCAAAAGAGTGAGAAACAGAGGCCCACAGTGGAAGTTGATGTTCCTGTGCCCCAGGGCTGTGTGTGTGTGTAGGCGTGCATGCCCAGGGCAGAGTATTAGTAACAGGATATGGCTGCAGTAGAAAGCTGGAAACTTGTACCTCCTTATCTAGAGGGCAAGTGAGTCTATGTGTGTCGTTTTTCTTATACATACCTGATCACGACGATAACATCCACCCTGTGTGTGTGTGTGTGTGTGTGTGTGTGTGTGTGTATGTGAGAAGTCTCAACTTTCTGTAAAGTCCCCCTGATATAGCTCATTGCTCACAGGCAGGGCGAGACAGGGGATTGAACTCTTATTTTTGGAACTCTTCACCAAAAGCGTTGTACACTGGACAACGAAGAACACTAGAATTAAAGGGCTTAATTTGAAACTGACAAATCTAAATTTGGAGGAAAACCTTTAAAATTATCTTCTGGGAATTTCTGCCTTAATTTGAAAGTTGACAGTAAAGACAGACAGGAAACGTAATGCAAGGGCGGCAACATTCAACAAAGGTTCCCAGCCAGAATCAAACTGGTGACATGAGATTGAGATTACATGGTATGCACCTTGGATTACAAGGCCACCGGGACACCAAATAACTGTTGCTGTAGCAGTAGTGCTCACTAGCGTACCTGTGAAGTCACTTCCAAAGCAGTGCGACAACAATTATCATCAAGTCATTGGAAAATGTTCAGTATTTGTGGTGCACAAAAGGGTTATTGATATTCCAGTGTGAGTGATTGACAGGAAGAGTGTAATCTGAGAAGTCATTAATTCTGTTCAGCGTCATCTATTGTAATTAATGTCATGAATCATGCTCCTGTCATGGTGCGACAGAAAGAGGTTGGCATGAGGCAACATGCCAAAGTGTGTGTGTGTGTGTGTGTGTGTGTGTGTGTGTGTGTGTGTGTGTATGTATGTGTATACGTGCATGTGTATACCAGATATGTGTGTTTGTGTATGTGAAAAATTATTGTTGTGGGTCTGGGCTGTTTTATTAAACATCTATCTGCCCCAGCTCTACATTTCATCCTAGCTGTGAAAAACATGTTTGCATAGGGTTTTAAAAAATGTGTTCTTGTTCTAGTAAAAACATCTCTTCCTACGTGGTTTTACACTATCTACATATCTGCATGAAGTACAATTTGGTGGCAATGGTTTCTTATCAGAGAATTGTGATCAATATCAAAGAGACTATGTTTGCAACGTTCCTCCTCCAACCTCCCTTTATCAAAACTCTCCAGCCCTCTCACTTACCCATCTCCTCCCTCCCTCCTCATGCCACAACCATCACTTCCCCCTTTTCTCCCCTGTGTTTTTAGGGAGTTTTAGGTTCTGCCTGTTTTTTTTCTGCCTTCCTGAAAAGGTAAGATGATCCCTCCTCTGTTTTTTTCTCGGAATAATGCTGGGGGACGGTTGGAGCTGGCGCAGGAGAAGGGAGAAAGACAGAGAAACATATGGGGGAATAGAGGTGTGAAATGTTAAAGCTAATCATGGTGTGATGTGTCATGGCTCAGGCCAGACCACCTAGACTGTGTATATGCTTCACTCAGAGCTACACAAGACCTCATTAACTTTTCCCAGTTTGATTTCTGCTGCTTTCATTTTTAGGCTCCCTTGTTCTGTGTCCTCATTTACTTCTGTGCATTCCTCACTTGTTCCATTGTCAATTTCTTGTTCCTTTCTTTCTGCTTTCTTCTTGTTTTTAATTTGCTCTCAGTCATTTCCTTGTTCCCTATAATCACTTTGATCAGGTCGCCTTTATTTCCTTTCCACCTTGTTCTTTTTAATCCACCTTTCACTTCTCTGTTTACTAATCCCCTGCTAACTGCTGTCTTTCTCTCCGCTTACCTTTACCTTTTTCCTTTTACTCCAAAACATTAAATATTTTCTTGCCAATAGATGGTATCACAGCCAGGCTATGCATTCATATCCATATACAGTATAATTCATATATATTTACAAAACATAGTTAGTGGTCCCCTCAACAAGCTGGTTTCACCTTGATATGGAATCTTTCCTGTTAGGGATCTTTCATTTTAATAGCATGTTGTATCAAATATTATTCTCTTAGTCAATTGATCGTTGACCACGAAACCCCGTCCCCTGTACAGCGCGACTGTTGATCTAGACCTGCTCTATATGAAAAGTGCTATATACGCTATATATATTTGATGCTATATAAATAAAACTGAATTTATATCGATGCTTACATGAGCAATCAGTGCATGGATATCTATATATCCGTCCATAAAGTTCAGTGTAATTTCATCTCATCCCTACGTACATATCCAGATGCTGTTCAGCAGCCATGATTTCATCTCAGTCACTCTTTGTGGTGTCACAAGAGCTCTTTTCAAACTCCCAGTCACCATCAGACATACAACATTTTATAGAGGGCTCAACTCAAATCCCTTTCATGAGTTAGAAATGCCTTGCAGTCTCCTTTCATGTGGCAAGGGTAGAGAATGAGAGAGAAGAGAAGGACTTTAAGGTAGACGGGGAGATGTTGAGTGAACTCGTACAGAGAAAGAGAGGGAGGCGTTGTCCCTCTGTGGAAATCATATTCTCTGTGTTTGAAGTCTTCTGTCTATGACTACCTGACTTATGTGAGTAACGCTCTGTCTACAGCCAGCCTGCTCATCTGTGTGTCTGCTGATCATATAAATCATAGAAAAACTTAATGAGAAGTTTTGTTTGTGTGGATGTTGACGTGTGGAGGACCTTCATCCTCCCTCCACTGAAATGTAATCAGATTTTTAGGGTCCATGGTTGAGAAAAACATACGGCTGTTATACCTCCCTCCTTTTCCTTTTCATTCTTTCTCTTCCTGTGTCTTCCTTTCTGCCTTGCCTCATTTTCCTGCCTTTCTTTCTTCCATTCAAACTTTTTTTCCCCACTCTTCAGGTTAAAATGTCATCCTGCCTTGATGGTCTATCGATCATCACAATTCCTCCTCTTATTCCCTCCCTCGTTCTCCCTCTCCCTCTCCCTCTCCCTCTCTCCCCTGCTACCTGATATGGGTGTCAGGTCATTGATGGTTGTGTCAGACAGAGTCATGAGTCATGCTTCTATTCTGAAGGCTTGCCTTATAAACTGACTGGGTTGGGTTACTGAACAAACAAACTTTGGGCCAGCAGAAAATCCATTAGCTATATCGATAAACACAGACACACGCATGAATGCATGTACGCACACACAGAATGAAATGCAGACGGAGACATACACGTTCTTACACACACAAATGCAAACGTGCACAAAGCAAGCAGCAGACACTTAACAGGCATGTAAAAAAACACACATTAAAAAATAAAACAAGCAAACATGCACTGACATTAACATGATTCCATTAGCTCAATAAATGTGAAACAATGCAAAGAAATTCCTTACACCAGGACCATAATGAATATTGTGTGTCTGTGTGTTTATCCTAACTAAGTTAAGTATGCCAACAGAGCAGGGATATGCTTAAACACACAAACACACCTAACCCTAACAATCAATAAAGTAAGCACAATAGTGTTCGACAATTATGAAAGACAGAGGGAGGAAAATAGTATCAAAACATAACTGGTTATGAGAAAGAGAACATGAGGACAAAGGGTGTGGTTATGATGAGGGTTTGCCTTTGCAGTGCCATGAAAAAATTACTAATTTCTGTTTTTCTTTTTCTCCTCCACTCCATTTCCCCCCTCATTTCTCTCTTCATAGTTCAAAAAATTCTTTGCCTGGAAACAGTGATCTTGAACATCAAAAGGAAATGTCTGCTGAATATGGGAACTTTTACATAAATTCCACTCTTAACACACAGGTTGGTCTGCATGCTGGCTGGCCGGCCATACACACACAGACACATGCAAACGCACAGAGACATACTGTACACACACATGTTTCCATGCGGTTAACGCAGTGGTGGCAATTTGCTATGAAGGTTTTTCCTCAATTACCAGCACTGCAAGGAGCCTTTCAGAGTGTGTTAACCCATCAGTGAGATTAGTGAGAGTGGATACATTCCCAGCACACACTAGTCGATGAGCTGGGAAGTTTCAGAGCAATTTTACAGCTGTAAAGCATGATATTAGACACCAAGCACACATAATTTTTCTGAATATCCTCATTTACTTAATCTGCTGAGCACATCCAGAATGCCAGAGTGTGTTTTCACTAGAATGACCTGTGTGTTCAGGGTCAGCACACGTGTTA
This sequence comes from Maccullochella peelii, assembly GCA_002120245.1. Taxonomy (NCBI): domain Eukaryota; kingdom Metazoa; phylum Chordata; class Actinopteri; order Centrarchiformes; family Percichthyidae; genus Maccullochella; species Maccullochella peelii. The sequence goes on along the minus strand of LKNJ01003141.1, from coordinate 11,382 downwards.
AAGGGGAACTCCACCGATTTTACACATCAAAGTCTGTTAACAGGTCTTGGGGAGTTTCTTCTACATGTGAAAAAAGTTGTATGAAGCCTTTTGTGGCTCCAGACGGAGCTGTGTGAGGTCTGATAAATGTGATGTGATGTCACTTGAGTCAGTGTCAGTTGGGGCTGAAGACTACAAGTTTGAAAAAGAAAAAAATGTAGGGGTGTGGAGTTTTAAAGAAGTGAGCTTAACCCGGCTACAGCAGCTCGAGCATAACGGCCGAACTGTCGACAGGCGGGTTGTATTGTGAGTAATATAGGTGCCAGGTTTTGACAAGGAAGAAGAATGCATGGAACAAAGGCGATATCCCCACTTCTGCTGGTTGATCTTTTTTTTTAACTGTCCATGAGTCTGACAATGTTAAAGGAGTGCAATTCAGTGGATAATTAGTGGAGAACTCTTTTAAACTTTGAAAGGTGTTTGCGAGAAGTCAAGTACCTACTTCTGTGACTTGGTAACTGCCATAGTGCAACAACAAATGCACATTCAGGAGCAAAGAAGAACAGATTGAGTTATCTAGAAGCACATAGGTCTGCTGTACATAAAGGAGACATACAATTATTATGAAAGTAATGTATTTCTCAAATTCTTTACATCATGCCAACGTCATGGTAAACCAATCAAGCAAAGCATTTTAGGGCTTGTAGAAGATGGACTTTCAGTGCTACACTGGAAACATCAAATAGTGAACGCAACTAGGATTTTGACTTTTGAGGATCAGTTTTCTTTTTGAGTTTTCACCAGCAGTCACATCAAGACAGACTGGTAATAGTTTAGTAATATAATTTTGTAAATCCATAGATTCAATAAATTAATATGCTCAGGCTGTGTGAAATGTTTGAACCAATTTTTCCAACAAGAAATATATCGGGGCAACTGGAGCTATGCAACGTGACAGAGAAGACTCAGGGCAGTTGCATCAATCCAATTTGACAAATGTCCTGTCAACATGAAGTATGATGGGACCTTTCCACAGCCACCCAAATAAAACTGGAGCGTCCTCTCTCTGTCTCTCTCTCTCTGTCTTTCTGCCACCAGCAGTTGCAATCACTGCGAGTTAGCACCTCGTCATAAGCATTCTTTAGGACATATTAGCACAGGCTTCTCTGACCTATCCAGTTTCAAACCACACACACGTACACACATGCATACACTGCAACCCAATATGATCCCACTCCCACCCTAACACAATTTTTACAGAAGGCCTCTCAACAACAAGTGCTTGGTATAAAAATATCCTTTGTATCATTAAGGACGTGGAATCTGATTGGTTGAGAGCAAGGACATGTGACAGGTGTCAGCCAATGGAGAAAATGGAGGACAATGAGGATTAAGTTACCTGCATCGTTGCTGCCGTGTGTGTTTGTGTGTGGTATTTATATCAGCAGGGAAAGTGTCAGTGCAAGGAGGTCAGGACTTTTGGTAAACACTTGTGCCTGCAGGATCACTGGAACGCCTTGTTAAACATGTGGTTAGTGGTGCATGGGTGTGAATCGACACTCACGCACACACATAAACGCAGTCATGATTCAAATGCTTCATTTGGGATGGACAGAATTAAATTTCTATAGTAAACTGACCCCACACTCCTCTCTCCATCTCTCATTCCCTCCAGCCAGCTGCCTGTCCGCCTGGGGCAGAAATCAAGACTACCATATTGCACAATTTATGTCAATCCAAATGGAGCAGAAAGGGAAATCAAAGACTTGAGTAGGCGATAAAGTGCATATTTGCCCGGTGCTGTAATACGGTCTGTTACCCTGTGAAGGGCTCGCTGAGTGATGTGAAGTCATGCAGACTGTCCAATGGGAGTCAGCGCTTTTGACTTCATTTGCTGGGTGGTTTCCTGGTGGCAAAAAAAGAACATAACCACATGTAATTTATTGGCACCGTCATATGTTTCATATCCTTGATTGATTGTCATCCTCTTGTCTGATTCTTTTCTTGACTCTTCATTGTGAAGTATAAAAACAGCAGACTAATGTGTACTCACATTACCCCGTTAGACTCACAGGGGACAATTCAACATTGTTTTCAGCGTCAAAACACTCACAGATCATCATTACTCATGATTCAGCATCAGTATTGGGTACAGCAGGTGTACAACGTGTTTGACCTGGTTAATTAGTGCTGACACATTATCAGACAGTTACACAACACAGGATTGACACATTGGGTGTATGGCAAAACAGACAAGTAGCTGTTGCTATTTAGAGCCTTCCAGAATGGCTCTGAATCGCTCACAGATCAACACAACCTTCCACTCCACTATAGAGTCAGTCAGACCATAGCTGATTGAAGAGCCACATGTTGGTTTGGGATCGTGGTTGAGCTGGGAAATGAGAAATGGTCAAAAGTGTGCAGTGGCGTGGTGTCAAAATCTGGAGTTTCATTCTAAAATGACATATCTAAAACCTGAGCAGCCACTGAAATATGTGATTTGACACTTTTGTTTACAAAATAAGTTTATGAATATGAAGAAATATTTTATGTCATTTACATATGATGTATACGTTGTATACATTATATTACTGTAATTATATACAAATTAAGTAAGTACTGTACATTTTGTCTAATCTTCTTTTGTTGTTATTGCTTTTTGTCCGTTTTTGCTGGACAAAAAACGTGCATGAGCAAGCAGCGAAGCTGTCTTTCCAGCCTCTCTCCTAAGCTTTTCTATTCCTTTCTTTTAATCAAAGTCATTAGCCGTTGTGAAGAAGAGTAACTTATTTTGTTGAAGCACTTGTTGGTCTTAAAAATAGCTCAAAACACGAGACAGTCTTATAACTGTTGTGGTAACATTTGCTTTTAAACCACAGTTGAAAATGAGGCCAGTGACGGAGACAGTCAAAGGATGAGGGAGAGAAAAAGTAAAAACAGACAGAATGGGTGGGAGGATTTAACATGGGGAGACATAGAAACAGACAGACTGAGACAAAGAGTGGGTGGATGATATGCTCCCTTAGGAGACTCTCCATCCAGAACTCAGACACAGCTCCTTAACTCAGCATGACCATATACAAACTCTCAGACGATCCCTGAAGACACTCACACACACACACACACATGCTGACCCCCGGGCTACAGGTTCAGAGGTTCGTCTTATGGTTTCCCCTCTGCGTCCTTTAAAATCTTCAGATGACAATTACGGCGAATTTGATTAACAGAGCGAGCGGCATGGCTATCATGGCTTTTTTTTGTTGTATTTTTTTTGTTTTTTTAACAGTGGGCCAGTGTATCGTGTTTCACTAGCTGTCATTTATACTGCCATGGGAAGGACGGGGGGGCGGGGGGGTCCCTTTACTGGCCTAAAGCAGACTTCAAACAGAGAGAGAGAGAGAGAAAAAAGAAAAAACAATTTCACCAAATGAATGAGCAGACAAAGACAATTTAACAAGAGATGTGGGAACATTCTCCCAGTCATCTAGAGTTGGGTTTCATTTTGGCTGCTCGATGTGAATAGCCATTACTTTTCCAAGGCCATCACATTGTACAATTGCTACTATGTCAGGAAGATAAAACCCCAATCCGCCCGCGCCTGCGTATGGATACTGTCATGAAATCACTGCGACCATGAAACAGCCAGACAAATTGTCTGGAAATCAGGCTCAAGTTTTTGAACAGGGGATGGAAGAATTTGTAGTTTTGGGGGTGAAACACTAAATGGAGAAACACTGAATTTCTCATTCCAGGACGGTAGACGCACATGTATGAAAGCACAGTAAGACTTACATGCATCCGTGCACACAGAACAAAAATCTACACATATTAGCACACAAGCGAACAACAGTCAGTTGGACACTTTTGGGACACGATCTGCCCTGTTATCCCTCTCCCTCCTGGCCGTTTTGATTGGGCCCACTTTCTTTTACGAGAGCTCTGCGCAAATCCAACTGCTTTATTGAGACCAGTTCCCCACTTCCCTTCCTTTCTTTCTTTCTCTCTTTCACAGACATATAGAGTCACAGTGCATAAACAGCCCTCTTCATTAGATGTCTTGTTCTCCTAATAGAAGTCAAATAAAGTATGACTTTATGTTACAGCCAGCTGGTTAACATTCAGACAAGGGCCCTTGTATGGCCCCTAAGAAAGAAAAAAAGCAAGCAAGCAAGCAAGGAAGACAGAAGAAGGTCTAGTTATTTTCCAGTCACATCAGTGTTTGAGTGGCTGGTGGACCGTGAGTGTTATCAACCTAAACAAATCACCAAACCGCAGCCCTAATGCAGTCAGAGGGAACGTTGGATTTATTTTTCTTTCAGGAATACAAATGGTTTTGTAATAAAATTTCGGCTCAGGCTTTTGGGCTTAATGGCTACCTCTTGACAAGTGTAAATGAATGGCCAGTAAGGGAGCGTGACGGAGGGAGAGACATGGAAAGAGAGAGAGTAGTAGTCGTAGTAGTAGTAGCAGTGAGAAACAAGTTTTGAGATGAAACATGCTGTTCTCGCCTCTGACACACACACACACACAGACACACACACACAGACACACACACACACACACACACACACACACACACACACAACAGTCTGCAACAGTTTTACAGTGCAAGGTATTCTCTTCCTTGTTCAGCGTGACATTTTCATTAATCTACACAGCTAATGCACTCAGCTCTGTGTGTGTGTGTGTGTGTGTTGAAGTTGGCTGCTGTTGGAGTGTGTTGTGGTCTGGCCGAGGTGGTTGATGGAAATGTGCTGAGTAGGAGCCATGAGGAAGTGCAGCTGTTGAACAAAACGGGCATGTGTGTGGAAGTAAGTCATCACTATACTTTAATGCTCAGCTTTTACAGGTGCTTCTGTGTTTGTGTGTCTGTGTGTGTGAGCGGTTGTGTGTGTGTAGGTAGAGTTAAGTGTATCTGTCCCTGGTGAATTTGATGGAAATCAAATCCATTCTATCAGGCAGTGTTTACGTGACCTTGGCTCAAATTAGCTACTTCAAATCCATCCAATTCATTATCTGTGATGGACTAATCCTGCTTGGCACAATCAGACCAAACGGAAAACATACACGTAGACACCCCCACATCTTATAGTACAGGCAGATAAAAATCTAACGCGGTATAAAATTATAAGTTTTGAAATCATGTTGACATAATCTTCACAATATAATGTGATTTTCAATTTAAATTAAGATGTATTTAGATTAATTGGTTTATTTTTCAACTCTAGCATGCATAATTCATTTATAATCCATTTAACATCTACTTTTAAAAAAGCATAAGGTTAAGATAACTGTTTTTCAACAAGTTAAAGTTTCTTTGATCGGGACTCAACCTTAGAACATTTAGGGGCATACTGTAAGACATAAATGGGTGACAACAGAAGAGAAGTAACCCCCTCCGCTCAGACACAGCTTCTAGTATGCACCTCTCGGGGTTTTGCGTGCACACGCACGTAAACCCCAACACATTTAATGGCAGGCTGATTATCAACAAGTCAGTCATTTAGCACGTTCTAAACATCTGTTCTCTGTCCACCCAGAAAACTGCTAGTCTGCATGCCTCACACAAGCACCCCCCACCACACACACATGCAGACACATAAATGTGCAGGTTAATACCCAGGCCTGCATATCTGTATGTCTACACACATTTTAATTTCAAGTTATATTACATTTTGTAGGGTGTGTTTTGTGTTTGCTAAATAATACCAAAAGGGGAAGTCGAGGATTGTCTTGCTGCTTTACAACAAATCCATATTTGATTCCGATATGATTACACAAACACAGTCAGACTTGATAAAGTCTTGTTCCTGCTCCCCCTTTCCTCCTCATCTTTCCACTGCCTTCCTCTCTCCCTACCTTACTCTTTCCCTTTCTCCCCCTCCTCCCCCCTTCTCTCTGGAACTAATTTCTTCCCCTGTAGCGAGTCTGTTTCAGTGACTTCTGAGATGTTCACAAGCTAAACTTGCCTTATAAACACCCGCAGGTCACAACCATTTTAAAATCAACCTTGTAAACACAACTCTAAGGAGTGGACAGATTGGGGGGGGGGGGTGCATGATAACTTTTCACTTGCTTTGAAATTTCATTTCATCTGTCGAGCAATAGGCGTTTTTTAAATATGGACATGTTACCTGGAAAAATAAATTAACTGTGGAAAAGAAAATTCAGCGCTGCACCTCAATAATTTCTCATTAGAGAGATTTGTAAATACGGCGGCAGACACACACACACACTCGTACATACGCAAACAAATACACACGTCAGCTGCAGCAAAGTGAGCATGGCCCGTGATTCTGGAGAAACACAAATACACACAGATCTAAATGGCTAATGTCAATGTCAGCATGAAGTGTAAAGAAAAATCTGTCAGTAACATGCGCACACACACACACACACACACACACACACAGAGGAAAAATAGACTCCTTGCTGTCATGTCTTTTAATGTTCGGCCAAGAGACACATAGCTGGAAACTGAGGCAGATATTTCCAGTATGTTATGAAGAGAGAGAGCAAAATAAACATAATAAATAGAGGGATTGACATCATGTGTCTGCTCTGGAGCGCCACTGTGAGAAAAAAAGTCTCTGTGCTCATTCAGGAAGAGCTGAGAGAAACAGAACGGCAGAGAAGGAAAACTGTTTGTTTTTACCCTTAGATTTTTAGCTGCAAGATGTAACCAACATTCCCACATCAACAATGATTGATTTAGGATTTATATGTGTGTCTATTTTGCACAAATGTTTAATAAGCTGTTAGTGTTTTTACTTGCTTGGAGAGAGTCAGTCATCCGGTGCCACAGGAGGCGCTCTAGACAAGTTTAGGTGTGCAGGTCAGCTCACTACCACTATCTCCAAAACCAGACGTGTACACTAAAATTAGAACCAGAAAAGATAGCTCTCTTACCTCCAAACTTTAACTATGAATGGAGAGGGTGTATGTATGTGTGTGTGAGAGTCTGATGCTGTAAAAGACGTTTTATTTTCTGTGGCTCCTACATCTTAATTGATCCTCCATTACTTCTTTATGGACACTGTGCTTTCTGTCTTCACTCTGTCTTCACTTTTATGGATGCCCTTCAAAAATCAAAGTGTGTTCATGCGTCTGTGCACTTGTGTGTGTATTTTTCTCTTGATGTAGATCTGTGTTTTGCTGTAGAAGTGATAGAAACACTGCAGGCACCACCTCTCACCTTTTGCCACTGACTGGAAGGAAGGAACGATATTGTGTTAGTGTGGGAGATAGACAAAACAATAGCAGTGAGAGGAGAGGGGAGGGAGCAGAGAAAGAGGGGAAAACAAGGAAAGCGTTGAAAGATTCATAACAGCCAACTGAAGCCCTGAATGTTTATTTTCCCTAATTATGCATATGAGCTGTAACAGGATACACTGTGCTGTGGGAATGCCACAAAACTAATTATGGTGTAACTCCAATCCTAATTAGCTCATTAACACACACACACTCTCACAGAAACATAGATACACACTTTCACACACATTTGTACACATGCTGTTAAAACTCTCTATTACAAACTGCTAAAAAGCTATAAGTATAGCTCTTGCTGTTGCACACACACAAACACACACACACTCTGAGCTGCCTCATTTACAGTTTACGGCGTAAACGCAGGCTGTGGTATTTGGTGTTGTCGTTAATGTGAGACTGTAAAGCTCGCGGCTGCTGTTTAGGTACGTTGAGAAGACTGGGAGCTCCAATAAGCCAGGTTATGTGGACATCTGATACATAAGTGTCTAGACGATCTTGTACTGATTTTTTTTTTTCTTTGATAATCCTCAAATAACGGCCCATCAAGTACAGTAGGGAAACTAAAACATATGTAAGTCAAAATAAGAATGCAAGTTAGAAGTTTACATTCTTCTTGTGAGCTATTTAGCCAAGTCAAAGTTTAACTTTACAGTGATATATCAACCATCAGTACAGTAAAACTTAATTTATGTAACTGTCCTGCAGCTCACACTTCCCCATGTAATTTAATTTTGTTCATCACACATGGAGTATCGCCTTCAAGTTAAATATATATAAGGCAGAAAACCTCCTCATAGCCAAAGCTCATGAATTTTCCTTTTTGAATTTCAAAGTGGAAAATGACCAAACATCAGATCTGTGTCAAATGTATTTGGTGACATTTTATGTAACCCCCCCCTCCCCAACATAGTGAGAGACGTGCTCCACTTGAGAGTTTCAGTCTTCGGTATGTCACAAAATCCTCACTTCTCCTGTTCCAGACATGGGTCCAGTGTAAACCAGGCATGACAGACACTCTATACTCTGGTGTAGGGTTGCTGACTTGGCCTGAGCTACACTCTAATGTTCAAATCACTGGTGAACCATACGCAAACCTGACTAGGCCTTGATTTCCAACTACATATACAGTATTTCTGTTGTTACGTTTTATGAACGGCCAACATACTTTCGGTTGTGTCATCAGGAGAAACTGAAGCTGTTTGGAGTGCGGACGCCGTAAATTACATGACAATGTTTTATGTTTAAATATGGCACAGTTGTAGGGTCTTTATGTAATTTGATTTCAAAACATGAACCATTTGAAAACTCCACAAATAGTGGTTCTGAAAGATTTATTGACTGTTGAATTATACTTGTGTTGTATTTGGAAAGCAACATAATGTGGTATAAATGCCTTGTTGCACATGCTTATCCCAGCAAATTTCCTGTGTTATGAGTGTGCGCATTTGTTTGTGCTTTTAAATCAAGAAAGACTCAAATTTCAGGACATAATCCATTGTAAACTTTAATTAAATGTTTACAAGAGGTGGTGGATTCACTTCAGCTAAAAGCAGCTTTTTTTTTTTAACAAATCTAATTCATTTGAGTGGATTATCTTCATCAGTTGTTATCCTATCTTAAGACCCAATGCATGTAAAGAAATATAGTACCATAAGGTTTGCAGAAAGCCAGATTGGGTTAGATTAGAGGCAAGTCATTCAGAAAGGGGCACAAGGTGTGTAATTTTAGCCAACCCCCGGCTCTCAGCTTCAATTTAACTGAAAACACTGCAAGCAAAGGACCCTCCATGCACAACCCAAACTCTGTAAGGGAATAACTCAAGCGAAACACCTTAAGCCTCTTTCAAACAAATTTGCCCGAATCAAAGTGGCACTTATGAATAATTACACCGGGTGTTTATAGGTTGGAATAAGAAGGAAAACAACAATTAACAGTGAAAGTTTTCTCTTTTTTTTTCACCCCTCAACCTCCTCCTTGCAAGCAGTTTTGTCGGCGTGTGTGCCCTGATAGCTTGGGGAAGTATCTATTTACTTAGTGATTAGGACAATTTGACTGTCGTGGGCTAGTAAATTCAAACCATTCACTCCGACAGATTGGCCCAGACAACATCATCAAGCCACAATGTGAAACACAGACACACATGCATGGGCACACACACACACACTCACACAGGCTTAACCCACTCTGCTCAACACGCATACAAGACCCTCATCTGGATTTCTGTCTTTTTTCTCCACGTTACCCTCAAACTTAAATAAACCTTCACATATAATTACAGCCAATTCTGTATATTTTCACGTCCATTTTCTTGAAACACTCAAAACGATAGGCCTCTAAGAGCAGAGCACACACGCTTCTCAACTCAGAGAAAAACTGAAAGAGCGTCTTTTATTGATTCAGAGGTAAAAAGGTAGGAGCAACATAAGTCGTTCTGTCCTTCACTCACGCAGAAGCCGCAGTGTGTTTGGTCTGTACAGAATGCTGTTCATCTGATCTGCTGTTGCTACGTAGTGATGAAAACATTATCAGAGTCAATATTATGAGTGAGAAAAAGGTCCTCTTACGCAGAATGTGGTATTGTGGTCACGACTCGATGTCTCACTTATAGTAAGTGCCAGAACTGGTAAAATTAAGCACTCAATCCGGAATCGAATTGGCGCCACATGTGACCTTCTCACCCAAACCACACACACACACACACGCACATACATACAGAGTTTATTTTGCTGAATTAAAGACATTCTTTCACTCTCAGTTGATTGTCTTAGCTCTGAGGTCAGTGTACTGTTTTTTTAGTTTTTTACATTTTTGGAAAAATTAAGCAGAAAAATGGTCAAAGAGCCATTATACTTATATTTGAATATATACAGACTAAACTTTTTAGCATAGCTGAGTTAACAGAGGACTTATTTCAGTTCCTTTGGCACAAGAGACAAGGAACAGTTTAGTGTTTAAAGGCCTTTAAAGCTTAATTTTGTGAAATTTGATTAAGCATAATTGATTATGTGTTAATAAATAATATTGATTATTTATTTCGTTACATTTTGCAATTCCATGAAACATTATGCAATATGTTACTCCAACAGAATGTGTTTACAATCAAAAGGACTCCTAATTCTTTAAATTTGTGTTAATTTGTTTCAACTGTCGAGTAAAAATGTTAAAACTGCTGCAAAGTGATTAAAAATGCACAAACACCACCACTTACTACTTTCTTAATAAGCACAAGACATGTCCATGCACACTTTGTGCAAAGGGGTGGTGCAAAACACCAGTAGTCCCTAAAGGCCTGGTCACACTAGCATTTAAAACAGTTAAAATTAATTAATTTCAATGGAATTGCTAGCAGGGGTCAAAGTAAATCCATGCAAATCTTTCACGTCAAGTTCAAATGTGAGCTAGCTCTCCAGCCACAGCAGTTCAGCTTTCCCTGAAAGTTGTCATACGTCACTAAGCTTCTAGCACCACCTATTTTGCAAAGACGTATGGATGAACTTTGCTGTACCACTTTCGGGTGTGAAGCGAAGACTATGATACAGCCTAGAAGCAATTGTGGCTGACTTGACTGATACTCAGCTCTCTCTACAGCTCAGCACAGACAGACTGCTTTACTAGCATTATTGTTGTTTAAAATAGTATTTTGATGTAGAACTAAATTCGTCTTCTCGTTGAATTTTGTTCTGCATTATCCACTCATTCCTGTGCTGGGGATGGGGATCGTCTTTGGTGAGCTTTGGCCCTGCAGGGAGAAACACAGAGCCATGTAAAATGGAGAAAAGTGGCCTTTCACATTCCTTGAAACTGTCTATACAAGCCTGTGTGCTCTGTCTACTTGCTGGCTCCTGTTGATGATTGTTGATTGGCAGAGTGACTCACTGGCACTGACTGTGTATTTGTGTGTTGAGTGTTAGTTTGGGTTTCATATCGTGTTTTGTGTATGTATGTGTAGTGTGTGTGGTAAGAAGGGGTGAGATCTGGACAGTGTCCCTATGGCCAGAGAGGGATGTAAGTAATTACCAATTCTCCAAACACTACTTTGCCCTATTTAAACATATTACATGCCTCTCACAGTCACCACAGGCCACTCCCTGTGCACTACAACCTGTGAACAAGACACACACACACACACACACA
>LKNJ01003140.1:107907-135463 GCA_002120245.1 Maccullochella peelii | reverse complement strand
TATATACACACACACACACACACACTCTATGCTCAAGTGCATGCATGTTCCCAATGAAAAACATGATAATTATGTATGGGTGCTGTCATGGGCGAGGAGTAAAAACACCAGCTCAGAAGGGATACATTCATACTGTAGATCTGATCACTACAAGAGGGTTGACACTCTTCGTCTGCGTCTTCTCTAACAGGCCATGTGGCTGTTTCAGCCAATGCCACGATTCGATTGTCCACAACAGCACATCCTGCTTCATTTAAAGCAACATTCTGCAGGATGTACAGGAAACTGAGATTCAAATTGTTGCCGCTCTGAGCAGACACCATTTCAAAGTAACCGACTACACGTGGTGCCACTGAAACGTACAGTCAATAGATGAGCAGATGGCAGGGAGGGCAAATGTCTGAGAGCTTTTGTCACACCATGTCAACACAGGACGGATGCAGGATGCTTTAATCATACATCAACACAACCAAGAAAACTTTAGTGACTGACAGCATGAAATGACTGTTGCTCTCAGAGGAAAGACTTCACGTTTCTCTTTACATTTCAATCTCTCCATAATTACACAAGAGCTCTATGAGGAATTCTCCCTCTGCTCTGAACGAGAAGCATCAAAACCACAGAATATTACTCAGTATCATTTGCCCTGCAAGGAAAATATATTTTGTTTACTTGCTTGTAAAACACAGCCTATTTCCCACATCATAGAGAGAACACATAGACTGAAGTGACATTTCAATCATATTCCATCAAAACTGTCAGGTAAATGTATCCGGTCATCTGTATGTCAGTGAATGTTGTATATTTAGACCAGGGTCATTATATAGTCAAATATGTGTCTTCAAACCATCACACTGAATATTTGAGTAGTTTCCAAATAGAACTCCCACCCTCTAATTATATGTGCAGCGGGGGAGTCTGTTCTCATTAGCAGGTGCCTTCTCCATGTGTCCTGTGGCAGCGATATCAGTGAACAGAGTGAGCTGCGAAAACGGCAGCTCTCACTGCCTGTGGCCCATCTGATGCTGCGGGTGTAAAGCTACATTTTGTCCAAATGCACTGGGAGGGGAAATATTCAAGGGTGTAATTTATATTCCTGAAGGTCTTCTTAAAAGTAATTTGGATATATTATATTTTAAGAGCCTGCTAAAAGAATATTTTACAGAACTTTTGAGAACTGTGAGCTGAATAACAAAACAAAAAAACAAAAAAAAAAGATTGTTTTACTTAGGGATTGCAATTCTTAAACCCTATAAAATGATAAGATATTGATATCAGATATTGGTCAAAATAAGCATTTCTTTACTATACTGCAATATCCTGCTTGAGATCAGAGATTGCTGAGAGACAGAGGGAAAATCCATTGTGGTAGACAAACAACAAGTAGGATAATCCACACACTAATCTTCAGCATTTTGTCTGTGTGCACACTGCTAATATTTACCCTTAGTTTGTGCACACAATCAAATAATTAGCTAATTAGAAAACACACAGACAAATTTAAAAGAGGCAGGGAAGGAGAGGGATGGGAGGGAGATAAAGAGACAGTTGTATTAGAGAGTGGGAGAATTCTCCGAGAGGACATGGTGGCACATTGATTACGGCACTGATGTAGCACTGGAGGTTTCGCTGATGACAGCAGTCTTGGGAGGCTGAGCGCCAAGTTTGGTCACAGTGGCTGAACCCCAATAAGCTGTACATCAACTCACAGCGAGGCAGACAAAACCTTAAATATAATAAGACAGAACAAAAGAACCTGTCTGACTATGAATAAAAAGACATGTTGTGATGATAAAAAGAAGAGAGGTGCATCTTGGGATGCTCCAGGAGACATGCGTTTAAGAAAAAAACAAAAAACAAAAAAAAAAAAAAATCATGACAGGTTCTCCCTCCTGTCGCACTGCCTTATGTCGGTAACATACCTACTTAGATGATAAAAGTAAAGAGGATCACATGGGAGTGAATGGATGAGGCAGGACTGGTGTTGGGCTGACTTGATGTTTCCTTTGACTGGAATATAAGTTATGCAATTACGCATTAGGCATGTTCTGCAAGTCTAACAACTGTGGATAAGCGTCTTTGATCATCAAGCCCCTTCTCTTTGAGTAGAGGAAACACACAGGGACCAATTCTGGTTTTACTGTCACGGGGCATATTAGGAGAGGACCCAACTGCAGACAGGAGGAGGAAGCTTGTAGCCGGTTTTCACAAATTTAATAAACTATGTACAGGTTACATACAGGTAAGTACTTAACATATAGGGGAGTCCAGGTCCAGGTCGGGTAGTCAGAAGCTCAGGGATAAGGTCCATACACTGGAACCAATATCCACACAAAAAAAAACTGTACTCGCAGTACTCACAGAAAGGATATTCCAAAAATCCACAGAGCTATACAGAAAACACAAACACTTGGTACTCACAGGGGTGGACAAAGGCAAACCCACCAATACAAAGCACACACAACATAGGGCAATGACACCACAAAGCACAAAGGGACAAGACAGGCCTAAATAGAAACAGAGTAATGAGGGAAATGAAACACAGGTGAGTAACAAAGAACAGGTGGAGCAAATCAACAGATAATCAAGACAAGGAGATACACTAGGGCAAGAACACACAGGAACTAAGACAGACCAAACTTCAAAATAAACCAGATCCTGACATTTACATTTTTGTGTATGCACTGTTGGCAGTAATGCTCCAAATATGGTAGTTCATTTACATTATTTCTTTACCAGTTATCCACAATGAATAAATTGTAACTTCTCTCAGAATAACAATGTTTAAAAGTGGTACTGATTTTTACTTTTTGATGGAATTCAGAGCATACTAGAGAGGACAAGACTAATATTATTCCTGCATATATACATGTTGAGTTGATTGGGCCTGGAATATGTAATGAAAGCAGGCTTTGTTTCTGATGGTGAGACCCACTACTTGACGTAACTACTCAATCCGGGCTCCTCTGGGAAAACATCGGGAGGCAAAACCTAACAAAAAAAACAAAAACAGTCCTACTTCTGTTGTCATGGCAATGTCATATCCCTGGGAACTGGAGAATACACGTCCTGACCCCTGTGTCTTCCATCAGGGAAAAAAGCGTTAGAAAGAGACGGGCTGTTCTGAAGGTCAGCTTTAAGCTTTTACACTCACAGCTCATGCATACATTCTCCTGTGCAACGCTTTCCCATGTGACCTCACACCCATGCACAGCCATGGATAAAGATATATGCAGCAACAGGAACACACAAAATACACACACTACTAGAATAGCTGAGTGGACCCCCACCAGGTACATACTACTCATCTAGGAGCAATCAAATCCCTGCAAGTGGGTAGATAGACGCATCGCTGAAGTGATGATAGCATGGTGCATGATAAGACGATATCTCAGCAGTGATCAAATTCAGTGAATTTGTGCTTTTCACCAGGTTCCTAACCCATCGAGGGCTGCATTTAACAGAAAGCTCTTCTCAGAAGGTGGGAAATGACGAGCTGAGAACATGACAAGATGAGGGACTCACTGGAAATGGAGGGCTAAATCAAATCCATAGTGGAGTGGAATTGGAAAAGAAAAAGTGAATATATAAGTGAACTATCCTATCCTTGTTTCTCTCTTAGGGACTATATGCCAATTATTAGTTGGAGAGTGGGTCAGAGAAGGGAGATGCTCTTTCAACATGTTCTCATCCTAGAGTCCTTCTTCCTTGTGAGCTTCATTGTAAAAAAACACACCTTTTTTTTTGCTTTTTGAAGCACAGCCAGCCAGGCATCATGTAATCAGTCTGAGGGACGGTGAGACATCTGATCTCATACATATCCCCCCTATAGCGTATAGAATTTTATTTCAAAGAAAAGATTTGCCCTGAGAATCTCATATATTTTTCTCTCAAAGAGCCTGTAAAGTCAAGCCAGGTAGAAAGTCATTCTCTTGTGCAATGCTAGTGAGTTGGTTTGCATTTTCAGAAACATATGTACACATGTAACAACACAAAGACTGTATGTGCATATGAGCGCATTGTGTCTCAGGCGGACACACTCACCTGCACACACACATCAGCATGTGCACACTCTCTGCCTTCTCTCAGAGTCTTTGTTGTCGGTCCAGCAGCACATGTGGCCATTACAGAAGCCATTTGTCTTTGGCACTTTGCTTTATTCCTCTCCTCCCCCACTCGAGAGCAGACAGGTTTTATAGCTCGGTGGTCCCAGGGGAACCCCAACGACACACATATACACACATTCCCCCTGTGCCATTTCTCTTTCATCCATACATACACACACGCACACGCATACTTCTGCAGAGATGTGAATTCCAGCACGCTGAAATAGAATCAAAAGAGATGGAGGGAACACAAATGGACAGAGCACTGACATGTGCTTAACCATAATTTATGACTCCTGTGTGTTAGCACATGACATAATTTGATTTGGTGCAGGATTTACATTAAAACGCAGTGTAGCAGTTATCCTTAAAGATGAAACTCCATTCCTCTAATACAGTACAGGCTGTATCTTTGCATGCATGTAATTAATCTCTAATGACATCATCCTTGCATGTCCTTGTACACATTCCCAAGGCTGGATTGTACAGACATGTGGATACATTTAACGCTTTTGCACATTCAAAAAGTCAACTGGCAAATGCTGAGCACACACAAAAAACAATCATCCTCCTGTCCATTTTGGAAAAGTATTCCTTTCTTCTTGTACTTTGTATTCTATTCAATCATCCAGCAGGATAAAGCTTAGTGAGAAAGTCTATTCAGAAATAAGCTAAGCTTGAGTCATCCATTCCTTCTCCTCCCATCTCTGTCAGCGACACAACACAGATAGAAATAGCACTGAAATAAGCTCACGGCTCCATTTTCACAGAAGACACAATAGACACCCTGTAGACAGAATTTCACAAGTGATGATTCACTAAACTGTGCCCGTGTGTTTGTATGTGTGAACTCACAATGCGCAGCAAAGGGATTACCATCAAGGAAATCAGAACAGTGAATCAGAACTGGGAAATAGTACCCTCCAGTTGCTTGATTGTTGTTCTGCACTTTATGTATAGATGCATTGAAAAAAACACCACAGCTGCTCCTGATCAACAATCTTTGCTTTCCTGGCTGACTGTATTCAATTAAGCATTGTCCCTTCAGTGATACCCATCTGATTCATCCCTTTCTCAAAAAGAAATGTTCATGTCTGTCTCTATCTCTTCCTCCCATCATTTCCCTCCCTCCATCCTGTTTTCCACCTTAATAATACAGAGTTAATGAGGGCAGGGCGAAGTGATCAATCCAATTTTCATCCTTATAGATGGCACATCAGCCGACTACATCTCTCTCCCCCACTGCCTCCCTCTCCCACTCCACTCCCACATACACACAGTCAGACGCCTTTTTTGTGCCCCAGGGGGAGTCATTCTATGTCGCATGGGGGAACTGTAACAGGATTTCTGCAGGATCTCAGGTCAGAGTGGGTGGTCATACCTAACTGAATAAGGAGAATGAGAAAATCAGATCATCTGCAATAAAAGCTGATTAATTTCTTTACTGCGCACATGCGGGCGTTGTTTGCTAGCTTCTATGAAATCGTCGGAAAAATCACAATATGCCAATAATAGGATTTATTAGCCAAAGTGAAATGAAAAATGGAGGAACGTGTTCAAGCATCCATCCATCAACACATGTTCACACACAAGGTTTGTTTGTTAGCTGACAAGGTGACAAACTGGACAAAAAAATGGAAACGGATGATCACAACGAACATTCAAAACCTAAACCAAAAGTGTGACTTTTCAAACGTGAGCTTAAAGCATGCACTTGAATGCACATGTGCATGCAAAGTTTCACATAACTAGTAACATGAGTACCACCTACTCACACAACTACACACACTCAGGCAGTGACTATCACTGCAGCAGGAGCAGAGACAAAGAGACAGCTTCTTGCTGGGAGAAAACGGGGCTTGCAAAAAAGAGGTCTGTCACACAAAAACACCCATGCTGATGAAATGTACCATCTCGTTAATTGTTATTTTTTCAGCGTTGCTTTTGGCAAGTACAGGGAATGAATCTCCACTAAATCAGACATGGTTCCTGCTTCCCTGTCTGGTTTTGCTGTGCTATTCAGCCTGTAAGGATGGATTGTGGTTGAGATGGATAAAGGGAAGACAAATGTGCAGGAAATGAAAAGAGCAATGACAACGGGAATAAGATAAGAGAGGAATGGAAGGGAGATTAGCATGATTAGAAATAAACTGACTGCTACAGTCTGGAGGAGAGAATTAGGAGAAGGAGGAAGACGCAAGACTTTTATTGCTTCATTGAGCCCTGCAGTTAAAACGCAGACTAATATAGATCTAGACAGGGGTGGGATGGAGGAGAGGAGAAAAAGGGTGTCTGTCCACGCTGGTTGCTTGTTGCTGGTTGCACCGCATTGTTATTAGCAAAGCCCCTCCACCCACTACCCTCACTCCTATCGCAGAGAAAAATGTTAACTCTTGCATGGCTGGTGGGCGATACTGTATGAGGGGACAAAGAGGAGAGGTGAGGAGAGGAAAGGAGTTCACTTCAAATGCAAAGCAGTTGCAGACAAAGAATTCAACCATAGTGGAATCCTCTGTGGGACTGTAAGGAAGTTGGCACATGTTCACAAACACACACACAGTCAGACATAAAGCTGGCAAGGTGAGGCAGCCCAGACAAAGAAAAGCTGAGTGCAACTTAGACTGGCTGAGTCACTTCTGTTTATTTCAGGAAAAAATGATGATAGAAACAAATGATGCTGCAGAGTGCGAGGAAGGGAGAGGAAAGGAATGGGGTTGTGGGGGATTCTAGTTTGTATTTTAATGTGTAAGTGTGTGTATGCATGTGTAATTTGCAAGTGGCAACCCCCAGAGGTGTGGGGGAGGGACAACTGGCAAAGGATCAGTGAGAGGTGAGCAAAGAATAGAGCGAGCTAAGAGTTTTGGGGTGGTGATGTGCAAAAAAAAGAAAAGAAAAAAGAAATGGGCTTTGAACTGGCTGGGTGAGTGTGTAACAAAAAGACTGTTTTCATACATTGGACAAAGGGAGGTGAGAGCGTACAAGACAGGGCAAAGAACTCCTTTGGGAAATTAATGAGGAATCATGCTCAGTTTAAGGATTCACATATGCGGCTGCTATTCTGACAGATGAGTTTATTTTTGGGTACAAGGCTCAGAAAGAATGTAGATGTACAGTGTGGAGAAGTGTCATAAAAAATGAATGATGTGGACTCACTGAATGTGTCTGTGGCTTTTCATAATCAACTTAAGTATAGCACTTCTATAGCAGTTCTGTCCTCATAAAAGCAGCGCTGCTCACACTCGCACAGCTTAAGTTCATTGACAGAGTAGCATTCATTTGCTTAATAAGGGCTGTAGCTTGCTGACAAATGTAACTGAAATGACCTAGTACACAAAAACACATTTAAAAAAAATTGAAAAATCTGTAGCACTTCCCTTAAACTGATTTTTAAATTTAGCAAATGGATGCACATACATACACACAAGTGAAAAGAGTCTTTCATGTTGACTCCCCACAGGACAGGGAAATGTGTGTGTGTGTGTGTGTGTGTGTGTGTGTGTGTGTGTGTGTGTGTGTGTGCGCGTGCGCGTGTCATCAGCGGAGGCGTGCCTCTCTCTTCACCCTCTGATGTCCTGCCTGTGACTGCAGGGGAGGAGCTACAACAAGCTCATTGCCACCTTCCAGACAAAGACAGCGTGAATTTGAGAATGTGTGTTTGCATGTGTGTTGACACTTCATTCGCACTGATTTCACACACATGCACTACCACAAGCATACACACCCTCATACTGAGCAAAAAGAAGCCTCCAAATTGTATAATTATGAGTGATGACAACACAGGTTAGCGAAATAACTGCAGCCTCTTTCTGTCATTCTCTCCACATTGTCTCTCCACACAGACACACACACACACACACACACACACACACACACACACACACACACACACACACACATACACTTTCACATTAGTATTCTACAACATAGAAAACCATTGTGGTATCAATTAGCACAATACTGCTGTCCAAACAAAAAAGAAAAAGAACCAATACATGTTTAAAAACCCTGTGTAAATATACACAATCAACGTGAAATTGAGAGGCATACTGACATACTTTTCCTCCTTTCTGTCCTTCACTTCACTTATCATCTATATTTTCTCCCTCCCTCCTCCTTCTTCTCCTCTGTTCTGTCCTATAAAATGACCTTGAAGGTCGCTCCGGTGCACTACACTCATGGGGTTTGTGACAAACTGTCTTACCTGCAGAAACACACACACACACAAGCACCAGCACAAGTGCTAACACACACATACACTGCTGCGAGTGGCTTTCCCAGCAGAGATCTGCTGAATTGATCACTGTTCAGACATTGCAGAGGTCAGATGTAATGAATCAATCACACATGCATCAGCATCTGGAACAGCAGCTACAGCAAACAGCGTACAGTTACAAGCCAAGGCCACGGGCTCTGCTGCCCTGCTTTTGATGCAGTGTCAACTTCCACATTAACATGACCGGGAGGGTTTGGCAAGATTTAGCAAAATGGACTGGAAGATCTATAGATGTGGGAAGTCTCTGATATTGGGATCAATAATGGCAGCAGACAAAACCACACTTCCCACGCATGTTTTATGCACAACTTCTCAGGGTAGAGTCTATTAATCACATGTTTGGACTGTGCAGCCAAATGCTAAACGATGTGAACATTTACACAGTTGCAAAGATTAAAATATTAGAAACAAGTACAATCATTTTAGTCAAGTAAACAAAATAAGTTATACACCCTAACAAAGACAGGAAGATTGCCCCCCACCCCACCTCGCGCAGTCTCAAGGACAATCAGATCATCACCAGAGACCAATCAATCAGGACAAGAGACAGCTGAGCAGAGTGCAAGACATGCCCTCAATCTGCTCACCTTTATTTGATCCATCCCTTCCTGTCTTTCCTCTCCTCCCACCCCTCTTACAGGTGAGGCTGATCATGGGAATTGTTGCAAAAGTAACTAAAGCACATAAAAAATACTGTACATTTGACTAAGGCTCCTCTGGCTTTGCACAGGAGTTAGAAGATAGGCTGCTAAAGAAGTGGTGAGGTCTTTATGTGTGCGGCTGCAGGAGCAGAGCAGTCTCGTTTGTGCCTTGATTGGTAAATGAAGGTGAGGAGAAGAAACAGACAGAATTAGAATGGAAGTATTTTACAAAATGAAACCACCACCTGTGGTAAATCGTGCAAAAAGGTTTCCTAGAAGGGTCTGATCAGTCTCCAAACAAAGGACATCTTTATTTCAACTTCACATTCTTCACATAGACTGCTCATACTCCTTCTTCAAAAACCACTTCCATTAAATGGCTAAAGCCTGAGTCAGCATAACAGCACCATGACACTACACCACAAAACAATTTGCATCTTTTGGGGCATTTTTTAAAGGAAAAACTGTAAACGATCGGGCTTTGGAATCATTTTTTCCCCCTTTTTGTTTTACTTGATGCCAGAAATGATAATAGTACAATAATTATGGTATTATAGCACATCTGGCATTCCCAGAAATCTTACGAGACATTTCACTAAACTAATAGCCTAAGTAAAAAATAAGAAATAATCATTCTTACAAAATAAATACAAATTTCCTCAAAGTCTCTTTGTTGTCACCTCTCAGTACAGTGGATCAGGTCTAAAGCCTGGATAATCTATGTCTGATCATTAGTATCACCCACAGAGACTTGACCCCCTCCATCCATCACATCAACCTGCTCTACCCTGTCTGACCTCACTCTCTCTCCAACCCAGCTACAGCCTACTCTCCTTTAGCCTACTGCTCCACTTTCAGTACGATCTGCGGGTCAAGTTCCATATAACAGTCTTGTTTTTTTTTTTTTTTTGCAGAAACAGGCTGTGAAATTTCCCAAGTCCCCCCCCCCCCACACAAACTGCACTGCATCGGGCCTGTGAAAACAAAACGATCAGATCCATATTTAGCTGAGCAAACCGAGTCAGCACCAAGACCCGAATGTACAAGCAAAAATACGTGCGACACTTCTTCAAGAAACCGATGCTGGCCTCCGAAGCATCGTTTCAAAAATACCCGCAAGGTATCTCATTTGTGCGACTTACCTCCAGTTTCTCTGGTGTTGATTCATTGAAGAATGTCGGCCAAATGCAGGAGTTGCAAAAAGAAACACAAGCGTGTCTTTCCGCTCTCTCTCTCTCTCTGACTGGCATAAACAGTGCAAGGAGATGCTGCGGACAGGAGGAGGGAGGGAGGGAGGAGGAGCGGTGCTGATGCTGCAGCCGACACCTGGCAGAGCATCCCCATGCTCAGGCGGCCGGCTCTTCTCTCTCAACACATTTGCGCTCTCTGCTGGATCATGTGAGGAGTAGCCCAGTTCATGAGAAGTCTGCCCACGCTGTAAAATCAGTGGCTTTCTCCATAAACAGCCAATTGAAGAAGGAGTCTGGGTTTTTGAAAAGCTCGTTTTATTTACAAGAGTGATGCATGAAACATACACTGACTTTAACAAATAGGGAGACAGAGGACAAGGAGACAAGCAAAAACAATGTAGGCATTCTTAACTTATAGGAGTGAATGCCTACTATTTAGCCTACATGTTGACACTGATATTAAAATTACTATGTGTAGGATTTTTGTGTGATTGGGCATAAGAAAAAAAAAAAAGATAGCCCATGAGTTGCGTTTAGCCCCTCATTCTCAATATTCCTGAGTCGGATAGGTCCTGCTACTACCAGCAGATGGCGCCAGAGTAATGAAATGTCAACTCCTACAGACAGTGACTTTTAATGTGAGATATAACCAAAAAAAGGCAATATCTGTTTTCTTTTTCTTTGTTAGAATCAGTCACATGTCACATGACAGTTTTTTAGTATTTTAACAGAGACGTGGAAGCCATTTTACAACGGCCTATTACATCTATAGGCTACGTGTAGGCTCTATGTGTCCATCTGAAAATATACATAACACCTGAATGCACTTTCACAAAATTAAAAAAAAAAAAATTCTAAATCAAGGCCCCCTTACTAGCTTTCTTCTGGGGCTTGCAGTCACATCTCACTGTGTTCCTCAGCAGATGGAGTTTGTTCAGTTGTCATGGAGGTATCTCGCTTTTATCTGTCATCACCTATAAGCTACAGTATGGCACTTTGACCACTTCCTGGTCCATTGATACATGACAACTGAGTAGACTCCATTTGCTGAAGAAGGCTGTGAAATGCAGTTAAAAGCGCCATACGTTTTTGCAAGGCCAGTATGAATTTTCATGCTCACCACAATGCACATTTAGTTAACAGCCATGTTGACATGACAAAGAAGTCATGTTTTTAAAAAGCTGCAGTTTTGTGCATAAAGGAAGCAAGGGAAGCATTGCGAGGAAAACAATGCTTGTCTTCAGTGAGGAAATGTTAAGTGAGGGGAAATTGAACCACAGTGATGAATAACAAAATGAGAAACCAATGATGAAGAATGACAGATTCAAATAGATACTGTTCTTGTGCTTTTTCAACATTTACACATTTTTAAACACACTGGAACCAAACAACCAAGAAAAAGGCAAGCAAAAAGGGCTGCAAAAAGAAAAAGTCTGAGAAAGTGAAGCAAAATGACATAAACATGAAGCAGCTGGTTATCAACACTGGTGATGGATTTGAAACATCAAAAGACTGATAATGTGAAACACATTATGTAAAGGGAAAGCTATAAGGTCAGTATAAAGCAGCATCAAAGGGGAAAGAGAGAAGCTATTTTTTAAAAATCTATTTATGTGTATATTTACAGTATGTAAGAAGTAAACGCTGAGGTTTGGCATGACATGAAGGAATAACAAGTACTTACTACGCCACAAGATAGATTTTCAAAATCACATGAATCCCTTTGTATTGATTCAACAGAAAATCAAATGTAAATTTCATGAGAAAAAAACAAAGAGTTACCACCATAGATATTCATAACTAACAAGAGGACCATAAGATAAAAAATGTTTCAGTTGAATTGTTGTTATTTCGTTATGTTATACTGTGCTTATACTTAGATTTCTTTGAATCAAATAAAATCATGGGAAATTTTTCATGGCCTTTGACTATCTGTGAAACTGCAAGTTTGCAATGAAAGAATTATCAAAAAATGTAGATGAATTTAGGTATAATTACTGCTTAGTGTAACAATTCAACAAGGTAATATAACTCTGAAAGCCTGCATCTCACTATGACCCCAAGGAACTTGTTTCTGCTGCAGTCATGCCAACATCTTATTCTTCTAGTTTTATAACGGCATTAATGGTTAAAGTCGTGACAAATGAAGGTGAAGGCAGTGATTTTGCCAACCCTGATTATTAAGTTTCAGTTGAACTGATCATGTAAACACAATATAAGGAACACCATGTTAGACACAAACAGGGCAACATACTATAAGCCTTTTCTCCAATTTACAAATAATTTACTTCAAGAAATATAAACATATCTTATATACACAATCTTGATTAAACATGTTTCTACTTATAGACTGCTACTTTGTTGTAGAGGACTCCCAAAACCACAGTGAATACACTCAGGGGTTAAAACTAATGGGAACATGATACACAGGTCTACATTTAAATGATGAATTAACTTTTTGTTAAAGGGGAACCCCACACTGATTTTACACATAAAAGTCTGTTTACAGGTCTTGGGGAGTACTACTGCTAAGTCTGATAAATTGCCTTAAGTGATGTCACTTGAGTCATCGTCGGTTGGGGCTGAACACTACAAGTTACTAACACAACTAGCATAACACACCCAAATCTCCAACTGAATTGTCGGCAGTCAAGTTGCATTGTAGGTAATGTAGTCGCCAGGTTCCGACAAAGAAGAAGAATGCATGGAATAAACATGATATCTCTGGTTCTGATTTTTTTTTTTTTTTACTGTCTGACAATGTTACAGGAGGAGCTGGTTTAGCAAAGCTAAATTAGCAATTACTCTTATGAAAAGAGAAAACATACAAGCATTAGATATTTAGGTATTTATTGTAGGGAAATTCCACCTGATCAAATTCTTTGTAAGGTTTTACTTAATTACGAATATTAAGTTGAATCAGATTCATAATCTGAAAAGCACACTGGAAATGACCATGTTTTAGGAAGAGGGTAATAAAAAGACATTAATAAACATGAGAAAAGGCGTAAAATAAATTGAGAACAAATACATTCATCCAAATTGAACATTTTAAGAAGTCGGCCTGTATTATTGTTTGAAAAGAGAAAGCAAATGTTACAAGCTACAGATGCAAAAAGACACAGCAGCCAGCACTGTGAAAATCCACTATCATCTAATGTTACATGACATTAACTGACATTCAACAACAATGTCTTCACCTGATGTTCAATGATGTGTATCAGGGTTCACATCAGATTTCATATATTTACCAAGGGTGTTAAATATCCCAAATAAGAGAGTAGTTTAACTATCACTTTTATTGTGAAGAGGACGTAAAAAAAAGTATGACTATTACTAGCCATATGGTTTGACTTCCTCTGAATCTCTGTATCTCAGAGTAAGTAACTGCCCAACATGATATGTTTAGTGTGTTGTTACAGCAGTTTCTGCATCATAATTTGCAGCCAGATCCATGGCTTATAATTGTTCATGACTGCTTCTTGCTAAGACATACGCCTTCATTAAAACCATACTGTATAACCACAATAGGACGTCAGGCTTTCCCTTTTGCAAGTAAAAGTCTGGTACCTCAGATGGTATCACTGCAATCCTTTGGACTTAACATTAGACTCATGGAAACTGTAAACTACAGCTCCCTGCTGGCCCACTTACACGTGCAGCCATTGGCCCGACCACCCTTTTCTGCTAGTGAACAAGGGTAATTATATCATTGACAAGCCAGTGTGTTGCTTTGTATTGTGCAAGCTCTCACTTGTCAGGCAGGACTGTTAGAGCAGCATTTCAACATGAGTTACATAAGAGTTAGCAGGTTGGCAGGTAACAATCTGTATTTAATACTCTGTTATCTGATTTTCAAAATGATGTAGATATATAGTTTTATGTTTGAAAAGAAAGAAAGATAAAAAATGTATTACTGTTCTACTGTTACTCTCTGGCATCCAGACGAAAGCTGTTACCACATGTGCACATTGTCCTACTGCCAGCAATGTAACCCAGACACTCTTCAAAGAAGTAAAGACGACCCATCATGAAGAGAAACAAATGTTATGGTCTTCCAGTATCTCTGATCCTCCCTGAAACACTGACATGTTTTGTGTCTCCAACAAGAACCCTTCCCGCAACAGACAGGCAAGCGAGAATGAGCAGTTGAAGTTCAAGGACAAGCAAAAGGGGTAACAAGATTATTACAAAATACTGAAATAACAGAACATGTCAATTATGGCTTCAAAAATCCTGTTGTTCTACCCAGCACTCAAGGGGAAAAGTCATAGATTTGTGAATTTGAGGTCAAAGTTATTTATCATTACTTTCCCCAAAAGAGAGTACTGCCAGTGAGGGACTGGGGGTTGTCCAGTCAAAAATACACTTACACAGACAGACTGGCGTCAGGGCAGGTTGAAATGTACGCAGCATGTTCTAATGCTTCCTACAAATCTCCATCGTCCTCCCTGGCATCGATCCCATAGTGCAGGAAGGCCTCCTTTTCTGGTGACATGGCCTCCGAATTGTGGTCGCCCTTGAAGCCGTTCATCTCTGTGTCTGGAGACGAGCGGGCCATAGCGGCCTCAGCGCTGTGATGAATGCCATAGCAGAAGTAGATTGCTAAACCTGAAAAAGCAGAGCAAGACACAACATTATTGTTTGTGAAATATAGTCACTAAAATTAAATTAAGTTTTTAGATTGTTTTTGAAACCTCCCAGAAACCTGAAGCTAGCTTGAGCCATCCATTTAGTTAGCTTTTTTTTGTCAAACGTATGTTTAAACTCTGAGGTACTGCAAATTACAAGCAGAGACCATTTTGAAAGCTCTCTTGGTTATGCATTCTAAGAAAGTCCAACATCTGACATTTGAGAGTCAGTTTTTAATTGTAAGAAACTACTGTCAACCTTTTAAATAATCATAATAATTTACATAATTATTTTTAACAACATCTATGTTTCATTTTGGCAGCCAACACTCAAAACTCGATGTCAGATTCTTTGCTGGATATACATGTTTCAAAACAGTTCCTACTTGCAAATCACAAAATGATGACATAATAAGACTGACTGAACGGTCACTTTATTCGACTGCCTGTTTCAAGATTTCAAGCAAAGTGCCAGTTGTGTGTAATTAACCTGAGAGCATCTGCAGTGAAATGGATGAGTAGGAAAAACAACATTTAGCCAGAGACACTCAAGTGAAAGGTGTCAAGACCCATGAAAGACAATTATGATGATAGAAATGGAGACTACCTACCTATTGCCATCCAGATAGAAAATCGTAACCAAGTGCCTCTGTCCAGCTGCATCATTAGGTAAACATTGACAAACATGCTGATCACTGGAATGAAAGGTAGTAGTGGAACCTAAAGTGTCAAATATCATAGAAAGGAAACCTTAAGACATAAGACATAGCAAACATTAAGCGTAAGGGCCAGAGGTAATGTTAAAAAAGATCCCAAAACGAATGCTTTTAATCCATACTGTCCTACACGGATTGAATTTATGGACTCAAACCTTGAAGGAAAGTTTTGTCTTGCTCTCAGGCTGTCTCCAGATGATAAAGGTGAGGAGGAGACACACCATGAAGATGACACTGAGGGCTACGATGTTCCACACTGCAGCGCCTCCCTGCACTGCCAATACACTGAACGCCAGGATCAACGTTCCTGCAGAAGTACATACATTTTTACATTATTTCATGTGTAACTCTGCACAAGTATTTTAACACTCAGGACTCTGTAAATATATTTTAAATTAATCCACTGAATCTTCATCTGGATTCAAAGCAAATTAAGTCTCTTGCCAACTTCTTTACCGAAGCACTAACACATTAACTCTTCCACTTTATTTATTTTTATTGTATTTTATCACTGTATTAAGGTAGGCCTATGATCACCTACCCATGACAGAGGCACAGATGTTGACAGCGAAGCCTGACAGTGTGGATGGCTCAGGCTTGTCTGGAAACAGGAGGGTCTTGAAGCTGAACCTCTCCTCCATACCAGGCAGCATGCCCATACTGGGGACACTGATGCTGTCGCTCAGCTCCACCTCCTCCTGGGTACTGGCCATCTGATACACCAAACTGGGCTGCTCTGGCTGGTACCTGACACAATCACACACACTAAGCTGTTTTACCATTGCAACTTTACTCTGTATTCACATCACTTAAAATAGGTGCTAGTCCAATTAGTAATGCAGTGATAAGGAGCACATATAGCAACACTAGTGCACAATGAACCTGGTTATGATTAATGTGAATCATACTGTAACATAAGCTACAGCCAAATTTCTAGCAACAGCAGTGTAAGTCGGTCATAATTTTGTCGGGTAGTATAAAATTAATGGAGTATGAAACTGCTTTCAACATGAATGCTGGGCTGAGTTTGTCACTGGTTGCTAAAAAGAAAAAAATCTCTTTTTAGCAACCATATGTGGCAGCAGGAAGGCGGTGATCGAACTGACAAATTGCCTCAAGCTGGACCAACTTCAACATGAAAATTACTCTGTTTCTCTCACTGCTTGCCAGTGTGATTTCCACCTCGCATTCACGCATGAACTTTTGACAACTCACGAAAAAGTATGGACAGGTGCAAACCCAGTGTCCCTGGCTAAACTCTATAAACTTAAGTCCCCCCACTGACCTGAGGACCAGGACACAGGCAGCCACTAATGTGTAGGCCAGCAGCGTCCCTATTGACATCAGGTCCACCAGGTCCTTCAGGTCGAACAGAAATGCCATGATAGCTTGAAAGACCAAGAAAGAGAATAAGAGAGAGAGTTGGAAAGAAGAGAAAACCTTTGTACATTTGTTACTGTAAAAGAAATAGTTAGAGAGGACCGTAATGTGTTTTAAAGATGATCCTCTGATTTTCCATAAACATGTCTGGGGTTTAAATGTCTAGGTCTTGTGTGGCAATTATATTTAGCTAACACGCTGAACTAAGATGGTTAACATTATATCTGATAAATATCAGCATGTTAGCATTGTCATTGTGAGCATGTTAGCATGCTGACGTTATAATTTAGTGCAACACACCGCTTACTTTTCAAGTAGCAATGACAGTTACAAGTGATTTTGAAAAACACATGTTTAAGTAGGTCACAGGTAATGGTTAAGCCACTCTTTCTCTGTTGCTATTTGTGTCTCTAACTAGCCAGCCAATGACTGCTGAGAGAGGTCAAAGATGATCATGCAGGTTGTAGTCCTTTTTTTCTTGCTCTTTCTTTAATTCATCTTTCACATCATCTCATACCTTCTTCCTCCTACCTCTATGACCCAGTCCTCTTAATCCCCCTCTCTCCTTCCCTCTCCTCAAATACAGGCCTCTGTTTTCCTTATCCCTCCTTATTTTACATTCCCTATTCATCTTACCAGACATAACCCCGGCGGCCACAGTGGACGTTATGGGGGATTTCCTCTCGCTGATGCGGGCTAGGAAGGAGAAGAGCAGGCCATCCCGAGCCATGGCAAAGATGATACGGGGTAGGGGGAACATGGAACCCAACAGACTGGGGTGGCATGGGGAGGAAATCATCAGATTGGGATGACAGTTGTAGGTGTAGGGTAGAGGAACAAAGGGAAAGGACGAATTGAAAGAGATCAGTAGGTGGGAAAAGGGAGGAATTAGCGAAAGGAGACAAACATGGTTGGCAAGATAGGAGTTGTGAATTTGGGGCGGGTGACCATGCAACAGGATAACAGACTGGCTGCACGGTAGAGCAGCAGGGGCATGAAGATGGAACAAGGATATTCTGATGCCAGCATGCAAACTTTCTCCACCTTAGATAGCAAATATGGTGCTCCACATGCTGTTACTCTCCATTACAATGTAAACATATATTGTACTTCAGCATGCAGTTTAGTTTGGTATTTATATTCCTTCTTACACCACCAAGCTAAAGGTAGAACATTTCTGTTAAGTCTCCTTAAGATCATTAAGTCTAGCCACTGACCCAAGTTAAAAGAATGACAAAGTATAACCTGGACTGCCTAAACCAACTACAAAGATACCTGGTCATGTAAGACAGAATTAGAGACAGCTAGCGATGCCATTTTCATGCTGGAGTTTATGGCAGGTTTCTTCAAAACACAATTAAAATAGAATTCGCAATTGGCCGGCCAGAGCAACCCGGTGCAGCTCAGCCCAGCAGCATGAAAAAAAAGCCTTTAGTGAACATGGATGCTGTTTTGAAGCATGCGTGTTAGTGTCTCACCTGCCCCTATGCCAGAGGTGAGGGTTGCAGTTAGCGGGGTTTTGGTGCGGGGGTTGATCTCGGCCATGAACTTGAAAAGCAGCCCATCGCTGGCCATAGCCCAGATCACACGGGGCATAGGGAACATAGCACCCAGCAGGCTACCGGGGGGGGGAAGATCAGGATATATAGTATCCACACTTACACCCACGAGAATGCCGTGAAACATACATGTACAGAGACACTAGCTCACATATACAAGGAACAGACAGTATACATAACAGTACATTTGAAAAACATAATATACTGTATATTGTACATAACATATACTATAAGAATAATACTGGCATGCAGGAACATGTTTAATATCAAAGCATACATCTGTTCACACTCATACTATGCATACATTTTTAAATTAAGAATGTATATAATTAATAATAATCTATTATAATTATCTATCAAAGCAATAGTCATTCAAAGTATGTGCAAAATAAAGTATATATGTTCAATAATACTACCATTATAAAACCATTAAAACGGATTATTAATAAAAAGTGGTGTCCTTTGGTGACATGAGTTAGAATTATATTTATATATATATCATCACATACACTGATGGTAGTAGCAGTTCTCTTATTTTTAGCTAAGAGATGCCTTCTGAAGTTAAATACACACAGAAATATCTATATGTGGGTGCATGTTTATCTGAGAGAAAGAACTACAATACAGACCAATGCAGGTGTGAGTAACTGCTTACCTAGTAGAAAGAGCACAAAGAGAGCCTACAGCTACAGCATATCTGGCTCCTCCCCAGCCAACATAATGAAAAGCTACAGGAAGAGGGCTGTTGCTGTCCAGCAGGTAGTATGGCATCATGAGGGTGAGGGCAGCAGAAACACCAAAGTATGCTACAAAGCAGATGAGCAGCGAGGATACGATGCCGATAGGGATGGCTCTCTGGGGGTTCTTCACCTCTTCACCTTGGGCGTAGAAGGTGAACAAGCACAGTTGAAAAAGGGGAAAAAAGAACAACCTTACTAATTTATTACTTCACCAGGTGCTGACATTTCTGTCATTAAAAGCTCTTCTATGCTTGCATTCAATTTTGCAATGATCACTTCAATTTTGCAATTTTCACTGCAATGAAATGTCTTAAGAAAAGTAAAAAAGTATACTTTTATCTAGCAGAGTAGATTCTGCTCGTGAAGAGTAAAGACTGAGACATGTACACAGTCTCAGTTCAGAACTGTAAATAGTTTGAATTTAGAGACTTTTACTTTTACTTTAAATAGTCATTAGTGAAACTGTTACTACATCAGCCTAACATCCCCCCATTAGCTGCTATAGCACTGTTTGTTGGTTTGATTGTACATACCACTCACTCTTTTCTTGGCAGAATTCCAGTAAATGTGGAAAACTGAGCAAGCAGATGTATTTAAGAAACATTTTGCATGGTATTTTGCAACAAACTGAACAAGGAGCTTGTGTTCCCTGTGCACCCACAAGACTGAAACACCCAACTATTCAGCTGCAGGTGATTACGCAACAGAGCTCCTCAGGGCGAACACTCACGTCTTATTCTGCAGTGAAATCACATTGCGATGATGGAGTGTGTATAACACTGTCTGGATCCTCTCCTACACCACTATTCATGACAGGTGACACCTACTGACTGGCCCAATTTACTGGAAGATTGGGGGTCATGAGCATAACAGTGGTAACAGTTGTGTGGATGTATGTGTGCCTATGTCTGTGTATGTGTGTTTGGAGGGGGAAGGGATAATGGCTTCATGCCAACTTAACTCTGGGTAGCCAGAATATACACACACAGAAGATATAATGGGCTTTGGGCTGGCTGAGAGTGTGTGAGACAGACATGCCACTACAAGCCAAACTAAAGCAATCGTTCAGGGTTAACTTCGTGCTAGCCAATTAGAAGCCAGGAAAAAGAGGGGAGGGAAAACCCGGGGGGCCAGAGAGCAGGCAAGCTGGACGAAACTCTCGCTTTATTACAACCCGGAGGCCTTGAACTGATTAAACAGAACTACATGCATGAAGACACACACCCATTTGCAGGTGTAGATATGTGCAGAAAAACATGGGGAACATCTTCTCCCCAAAATACACCCCTAACCTGCATCACAGTCCCAAGAGCAAAACTGGGTTAAATGGCATCTTTTCTCTCTGCACTGCCCCTCTTATGTAACACTCCTGGATGTTTAGACAAGCTTAGGGTTGAAATACTCCCAACTCCAGATTCATTCAGTATTTTCTGGTTTCATCCAGCACTGACCTGTGGTGGCGATGCAGTCAAATCCGACAAAGGCATAGAAGCAGGTAGCAGCTCCAGACAGGACGCCTGTGAAACCAAATGGCATGAAGCCGCCCGCTCCTAGCCTCTCTTTGGTTGGCAGGACGTCTGTCAGACTGAACAGGGAAGAATAGAATAATCAAAATCGACACAAAATAACCTGTATTAGATGAATTTGTTTTTTTAAAGGGTCAGTTCACCCAAATCAAAAAAACAAAGTAGTTCCAATAAAATCTTATGGTGAGGTTTGTGGATTAGCTAGAGTAGAGACCATTTAAGATGAAAAACGTAGTATCAAATACAACATAGGACGCTTCACAGAACATCAAGTGTGTATGTCCATGTTCTTACTTGAGGCTGGAGTTACTGGTATAATTGGCATGCAGGATCTCTTCAGGGTCTATCTGCCAGTTCTTCAAAGTACCTTTGACCAGCCCAGAGACCACCATGAACAGCAAGACCAGGATGTTGATGCACGTAAAAACCTTGTTCACCATCGCTGACTCTTTGACCCCAAATGCCAGCAGACCTTAGAAATGGAGAAGACACAGAATGGAAAAAGACAATGAAAACTTGTTTGGAGCAAGAGGCCAGAGAGAGGGACAGAAAGTAAGGAAGAAGTTGTCCTACCTGTGAGGGTGATTATGATGACAACAGCAAACATGTCAGGGTACTCTGCCAATATACCCGGCGCTTTCATGGACATGTACTCTCTGCAGAACTGCTCTATGCGCTTCCCTACCAACTCGTCGAAGGTAGCGCTCCAAGCACGGGCCACACTGGAGGTACCTGAGATGGAGAAAGACCAGCTGAGGTAGATTTCGTGGTGTTTGTGACTTTTTGCAGTTTTGTCACCAAGCTTTTGGTTCTGCTGTCGTATCCTCTCAATCTGTTTCTCTATCTGCATGCAAACACAAACAACCAAAAGGAAACAACATAGTAGTAAATGCTGTTTACGTTTAAGTTGCGGCATGTTTACCAATGATATAGGAGAGGATGAGGTTCCATCCAGTGATGAAGGCCCAGAGTTCCCCTACGGTCACATAAGAGTAAAGGTAAGCGGAGCCTGTCTTGGGAACACGTGCTCCAAACTCAGCATAGCACAGACCAGCCAACACTGAGGCTAAGGCTGCTATCAGGAAAGACAGCACAATAGCAGGACCTATGGGGGACAATGGATATCATATGATTAGAGACTTTATGATTTGTGTCACATGACATCTTTCAATCGTTTACAGTAATCTTAACTTACCTGAATTTTCTCGTGCAACGGCACCGGCCAGCACGTAGACGCCAGCGCCCAGCGTGCTTCCAACGCCCAGGGCCACCAGGTCAAAAGTGTTGAGGCATCGGCACAGACGGGAGTCCTCTGTGTTACAGTTCACCACCTTCACCCTCAGCAGCTGCTTTCCGAAACCCAGAAGCTTCTCCAGCGCCATGGATCACAGCCTGGCCTCAGGTCGGGGAGGCGGAGATGAGAAACCAGGGTTCAGAGGTCACAGGGGAGAGGTCACACACCCTAATAGGAGAGAAAGGTGAGTAAAGATGAGGGACAGTGATTTAAAGTTCCTCACACTTATTGTTGATTTGTGTGTTTTAAAATCAGCACAGAACTTTTTATTTTCAGTCTTGGCAGTAGCTAGGGTCGAGCCAGCTCTATCTAGTATACAAAAATATTTTTGTGATAGAAATGTTCATAAGACATACTTGTAAAGATGTACAACACATAATATAACATAAGATAACAAGGGATCTTAAATGAAAAGGTCACCTCAGGAGAACAAACTGATTCAGTATTATTTTGAACATAAATGTAGACCAAAGTAGCCTGGACGATGCTCGATCAACTGTTACAGAAGCACGTCGTGTTTGTGTGAAAGTGTTTAGAGGCCACACTTGAAATGACATTACACACTGGGTTATGGGGGTTCACTTGTGCTTGACAAACTTGTTGTAAGTAGAACACTGATTCTCATGGTGTTACATAACGCAACCCAAATCCAAAATGTGTGACAGCCAAAAAACCAGGGGCCTATAGGGATAATCCATCTTATTGCTGAATACGTTGCTGACATATGTTACATAACTCCCAGGAGAGCAGGCATAGTCCTTGAACAGACTGTTCAGAACTCATGACACAGAAACACTTTCTTGAAACCTGCCATGGAGGCTCATCACATTGTGTTACTCCCGCACACAGCAGAAGGAACAAAACCTACCAAGACTCTTACTATTTACAGTACGTCTGAGGGTCATACAGCACAAACAAGGACAATCCACCATTATTTTATGTGCTCAAAGTAAACAAAATTCATAGAAAGCAAATAAAATACGTAATGGGCCAAAGTAGACGCAAAAAGAATCTGAACTGTGACAAGCACATTGTCCTACTATTGCACTTCCATACAGAAGATGATGTCATCAGGGTTATTTTCTCAAACTTTAGAAAGCTCCTCTAGAACCACAGGAGACATTATACAACTGTTCACAGGCGGGGCAGGACTCCACGTGATGAGTAAACTGGACTTCATGTGTAAAATCATTGCAGTCACCCTTTATATTAAAGACTGTCTTTGGTAGCATGTTACTTTCTGACTTAACCACACA
Source organism: Maccullochella peelii (assembly GCA_002120245.1). Classification (NCBI taxonomy): domain Eukaryota; kingdom Metazoa; phylum Chordata; class Actinopteri; order Centrarchiformes; family Percichthyidae; genus Maccullochella; species Maccullochella peelii. Next base: position 112,151 of record LKNJ01003140.1, on the reverse strand, counting down.
CACATACATACATACATACACATACATATCAAAATGATGGTGTGTGCTCATAAAAAAAATACTTTTAAAAAGATTGGAAGGAAGGAGCAGCCAACACAGTTTGAAACTATCTCTACCCTCTGGAGACCAAACGCGGCTGTAAAAGGTCTTTCCTAAGTGGTTGCTGAGAAGATTCTCTGGGTCAGTAGTCTGTCCAACATCTTGTGCACATTCCCCAGTGCTGAGCTCATATACTGAGAGGTAATACTTGATATTTGGAAGTAGAAAAACATGGAGGGCAGACCGAGGAATGGGAAGGGGAAAAAGAAAGGGGACAGGGTATAAACAATATCCTGCAGCAATGTAAGTCAAGTTGTGCCGGTCTGGCAGAAGTCCAGTGGTATGTCCCATAGAAGAGAGACTGGGAATTGAGAGAGTGACATGCAGCAGCACAACACCGTGATTCATTTCCCCTTAATTGCACCTCTCCAGAACCCACTGACATAAGGACTGTTGCACTGTCCACATGACCTTTCTGGGTCATGTGGACAGTGCATGGAAACTTCCACATAAGGGTAAGCTAAGGTGACGACCTTGTAGCCTTTTCTTTTCCTTCCAGAAAACATTCAGGCTCACCACATACAACTCTGTGTGTGTGTGTGTGTGTGTGTGTGTGTGTGTGTGTAAAATTTCCAATGAATATACTGGTATACAAACACTTAAGCTTAAATTTGCAGTAGGAGAGGTTTCCTATGTTTCCTAGAAAGCCTTCAAACACATTTACAGCACAACTACAACTACTGTTCTCCTATACTATGGTATGCCACAACCAGAAAACCAGCTTATACAAATAAAATTTTAATTTCCTTTATACATTGAAAAACACTTCCCTATATTAAGAAGCTGGCTCAACGCTGAACCGAAATGACAATGAAAAAAATTGTGTTTCTTGTCGCATCAAATTGTCCCACCATGATCAAGCTGAAATTACAACACAAGTCAGGAGAGATTAAATTCAGCCTCTCCCACTTGCAGCTGCTATTCAGTGTTGTAGAGGTCACTTTTGTTTACATGGCGTCATTGATTATGAATGGTGTTGCATGACTCGCTGGATGTTCTTTAGAAATGGAGTGGAAAGAGTTACACAGGGGCAGGCTCTCTTATTGTATACCATTGTGGTACTGCCCACCATTAGGAGCCTACAATGTGATAATGTGCATTTTAATTCGAGCTGCAATCGATTTATTGATTAATAGATCGACGTAAAATTAATCAGAAACTATTTTGATCATTTGTTTTGGACTGTCGGTCAGACAAAACAACACATATGAAGGTGTCACCTTGGGCTTTGAGAAATTGTGATGGGCACTTTTCATGGACATTTTATAGACCACAATAATTAACAACAATTAATCGAGAAAATAACCAACATACTAATCGATAGTGAACATGGCTCGTCGTTAGTTACGACGTCGGTAGTTATAGCCCTACACATCTCATACAGGATTATACTTCAAAGTTGTTAGTGCAGGGTTTTGTTTGTTGTGTTTTGTTACATACAGTATATGGTTTATTGTACTGACATGAAAGACATTACTGCCCAGCACCTGCAAGGAATTCATGGATGTGCGGGTGCCTCTTGGAGATTATCATACACAAATAAAATTCCTCCTAAATAAAGACTGAAAAGGACCGTAATCATGTTTGCATTGAATTTACATATTATATAAATAGTACATTTCACAAATTCAGTGTATGTAACTGCATGCTTAAGTGCAAACATACAGCAAATTAACAGTAAGTTTAGAGAAATGACTATGTTTCATTCATCTGTTTAAAAAAAACTAATGAAAACAGCTGTTATACAAATAATCCATTATATTACTGGACCAAACCAGCAGGAGTAAAACTACTGAGCCGAGTCTTATATTATTATTCTACCCAGATAACCAAGTAGCTGATTATCACAACGTCTCGTGTGCCACATTACTGTAAAACCCGGGAAGTTCATTCATGAAAGCTTAAAGTGAAAATACTATTCAAATATCCTAGTTTAATCATAAAGCGCTGACAGGAATGCACACACACATGCATGCATTGCATGCAAACACATAAGAAAGAAGCCTATATGAACCACATGACCCCTCATTGACCGGGATACACAAGTTATGCTGCTGAGTCAAAACCGTCTTCAATAAAGTTCATCAGACCAAATAACGACACCTTAAACGGAAGGAAAGCGGACAATTCAAAACATCCATGGAAGCATTATGAAATACACAGTTAACGTTGCATTCAATGTCAGTGCCACAGATCAATGTCAAAATGGCAATAACCTGTTACTGAATGGCGTAATAAGGAAATACATGGAGTACTTACGTGAAACCACCTACAGATACGCTTCACCTATTCGCCTGAACGGAAAGTTTAAAAGAATGGTGACAGATAGAGGGATTAAACAACGTATTTGTTCACAGTTCTTCAAGCTGCTGTGAAGAGTGCGGAGTGTTGACGGCGGTCGTTCTGAAATAGAATCTGGAGGAATCACATGGCTTGGCTATTCCAAGCAGCAAACACACGCACACACACATACACGGTCAAAATGTAGCAGTAGCTGGCTGACCATGAAAAACTTCATGAAAAAGTAATATCTCTGGATGCCTGTAAACTCTTATATGATCACAGAGTTGCTGCTGCATAGATGCAAACAGTCACAGCAACCAGGTCGATCTACAGAAGCAGCAGCTCTTTCTAACAGAAATTAACCTCAGCAAGCTAACAAGTGGCTATAACTGGTGGCTGCATCCAGACGAGCCTTTACATTGGCGTAAATCATGCATGCAAGTACATACAGTCATACATGCATGCTTTGTTTGAATTCACTGTAATAAAATGGTTATTTACAGAGTAATACCACAAGCTTAAAGACCAAAGGTTCAAAAGAGTAGGGATTAAAGTTACAAAAACCAAAATGCAAAATTCTGGCTTTAGAAAGCATGATCCGCTCTTATCTTAGTGTACACACACAGACACACATACACGACCCGCTGCCAGTTGAAAAGTTAACTGGCAGACAGTACAGCACATGTGATGTGAAGAAAGCAGAGGCAGTGCCCATCAATGGGAGGGAATGGATGAGCAGTGATCCTTTAGAACCAATGAAAGTAGACCATGAATGTGACACTGCTTGACATTTAGGAAGGCTAGGAGTCCTTTTCAGTACTATTACAAAGTAAGGGTTAGGGTTAGGGTTACCTATTTATATGGCAGTAATTTGATGAAGTGCATTTCCTAAAACACAGAATAAAGAGATCAAGCCAAATAGAGATTTGGCTTGACAGAGTTACCCTGTAAGTCACTCTACAACATGGTGGAGCTTAAACTAACACCCACTCTTGTTGCCACTGTCAAATGATTCTTGACTCTGCTGACATTTCTTTCTCTTGAGTCCTTCTACTTGACATACCTGATAGCAAAGGTCATGGAAAGCAGTATTAGACAATGGTTTTTACTTCTGACATAACAGCATTGCCTTACACTGCTTTAGGGATGACAGTCAGTGAGATTACCAAGAAGAAAAAATGTGTCTAAGCCTGTAAGCCTATAAATCAAGTGCAAATATACATAAATTACAGTGCACACAAGCAGCCTTTTCTCTCTCGGGTTTTCCTCTGTCTCTCTCACCGAATTGTACTACATTATGTTGGAGGAATGAAAAAATATAATGTACGTTGTTTTACGTTTTGTTCGCTGTGTTGGTGGATTGCTTTACTGTTTTGGAGTCATTTAGTTTTGCTATGCTATGTAAACACTCACTATGGGTGTCCAGCTGAGTGAACATGGGATTTGGGGTCAGTCTGTCAGGAACAGGCAAAAAGTGCTGTCTACATGTCTGAACAGACAATAATCCTGCTCTCATCCTCATCTCAGACACACATTATATCTAATAATCCCATATTTTAGAAAACAAAAGATTGCCCCTTTACCTCCATTCAGTTCTATTACAGAGACAGTTTGAGTTTTTAGGTCAGGGACCAGCCAATATAAACTGTACTTAAGTAAAGATAAAACAATGATGCTAAAACACTGAAGGCTGTTCGACTTTTTAAGCTAACGATGTGGGGACCTACAAGTGTATGAAAGAAAGCAACATTTACTGATATCTCTGTTTAACACTGGATGTCTCTTTGCTGATTATTTGCTGATAATTTGGGTGGGCCAACGGTCAGCAATTTGCTGAAGATCCGAGACATCTGGGATATTCA